>JASAMZ010007410.1:0-28833 GCA_030248115.1 Linhomoeus sp. GSCO2_2 | reverse complement strand
ACGTTATATTTACCACCGGAACATTAGGCGGATCTACTTCATCCGTTTGTCGGATCTTTGCTCTTTCGCGATCCGCCCGGCCGATTCGGCCCAAATTTTGACACGTTTTCGGAGTTCGGATGCCGATCACATATCAGAAGAGAAATTTCAAAAATTCGTTCGCGTTCGCGAGTTATAGGGCTTAGGACAACTTTGACGTTGCGCTGCAGTCGAACGCGACGTCGTACGAAGTTCGTGTAATTGAATAAAGTATTTGACTGTGTACCCTTTATCTACACACCAAATTTCAGCCCAATTGATTGTAATCGTTATTTGAAGAAATCAGCAATCTTTCAGCAAAATCAGTTTACAATCAATTGGGCTGAAATTTGGTGTGTAGATAAAGGGTACAAAGTCAAATACTTTATTCAATTACACCAACTTCCTACGACGTCGCGTTCGACTGCAGTGCAACGTCAAAATTGTCCGAAGCCCTATAACTCACGAACGCGAACGAATTTTTATACTCCACAAAAAATGTGGAGTATATAGCGTTTGTGCGCGAAACGCAGAAACTTTGAGTCAACGGCGTTCGCGCGTGAAGCGGCCGATTTGCAAACGGTCTTTTGCGTTGTGTAGGCCTAGTAGGTGGGCAACCTGCACGAGATATGGGGTCACGCTCCGGGACCCCGTTGGCGGGAAATTCAAAAATTTAAATTTTCAAAGTACTGAAAAAGGCATAGTACAAGGTAGAACTCGAAAAAGTTGCATATAATGGTATATACTATCTTTTGATATGTTGTAGTACTCGATAGGGCCGAGGGTGGAAAAAATGAATTGGATCGCTGCGGGACCCATTTTGGCGCCAAATTTGAAAAATTCGCGATTTTTGGTCCTTTTTGGCACTCCGCCCCGACGAAGTCGGCGGAGAGCAGTAGGCAACCGGAGGGAAGGTGCTTTCTACGTGCTCGCTTAACTTTCGCTAGGAGTAACCGATTTTGAAACGGTTTTTTGCGTTCGATAGCCCTGGTGGATGCGCAGGCCGCGTGCTATATGAGAAAATTCCGGTAATGGAAAAATTTTTTTAAAATTCAAAAATTCAAATTTTTACTAAGTAAAAAAAGTTCTGCGCGCGACCATTTGCGCTGTACGTGACCAAAATTCGTCATTTTTGGATATGTTGTAGCCCTTGGGGAGACAGACTTGGGAAATCAAAAATTGGAAAATTTGGACGCGGCACGGCCGGGTTACGGTAGATTCAAATTTTGAGAACCCGGTTCAGGCCGTTCAAAAAATCATATCTCGCGATTTACTGGGCCGATCGGGCTGAGATAAAATTTCCGGCCGGCGTCTGGATGTGCTCTTTCATTTAACACCGAAACCGGCAAAATCCATCAAGGGACTCGGGAGTTATCCGGTCACAAAGGGTTTCCGTTCGGGACCAAGTTTGGGGATTTTGGGATTTGGCCGGTTTTTTCGCCGAAACGCGTGGTTCTACCGGGAAACGGACACCGCCAGTCGATTCTACGCTAAAATCTGGTCCGGAAACATAATTTTTTATTTTTCGAGCTACCGTAACCCGGCCGCGTCGAATTTTTGAATCCCGGGCCGAAATTTTCAAAATCGAGTTTACAGTTGGTTCGGGGGTTTTCGGGGTCGGGGAGTTCGAATTTCGCGTTAGTTTTGCGATTACTGTTCACTTTCGACCCTTTTCGAATGGTTTAGGGTGGGTTTGTGGCAAAAATTTGAAATCCCGGGGTAGTATTGAGGTGTAGCGCGGTGTAGCGGGACCGTCGAAACAAGTTCGGACCAATAGGTTTAGGGCCTTTTGACACCGGTTGTGTGCTTGCGAGCGCTCTCGGAGATGGCGAGCGCCATACTTGTTGGTTTGAAATGCCGCGGTGGTGTCGCCCTTCTGTGCTTAGCGAAGTCGGCCTCCTTGCCTGTTTCAGAAGCGCCATCTATTAGCGCGCTTCTTCCCCGCTCGGTGCACAGATGCGTCCTTGTGCGCGCGACTGACCATTTGCCAGTGCCAGTGCATGGCCGTCGTTGTCGCGATGAAATCGCCGCGCGTGTGTGCCTCAAGCTGATACGCCACGTAGCACGCAATGAACGACCGTACGAGCGAGCGGACCGCCGACACGATGGAAGTAGAGGTGTTTCAGGTATTTTCGGAGTCGGGAATGTCGAATGTCGCGCCACTTTTGCGATTCTTCGTCTGTTTCAGTCCTTTTCGGATGCGTTAGGCTGGTTTTGGAGGAAAGGTCCGAAAACCCCATCCAGAATTGTGGTACAGCGTTGTGTACCTACTAGCCAGCCAGGACAAGTCTGGCCAGGGCCAACAAGTTCATGACTTTTCGACTGCGTTTGGGCACTGCTTCCAACACGGTGCTTACTTCCCTATCGTGTTGCACGTTCCAGCTCGGTGCAAAGATGGGCCGTTGTACGTTCAGGTTCCAGCCCATGTTGCCAGTAATGTTGGCGTTTTGCCGAGACGAAATCACTGCGCGCTCCATCCAGCCGATCCACCACATAGCCAGGCTTAGGTCTCCAGTGGTGTTGTGACGTCACCCGCGTCTCTTCTGGGAGAGAGGGAAGGAGCGAGCGCGCGGTGCCCCGCAGCGCGCGGTGATAGCATCATTTACCTCAGTACATGTGCACAAGTGTATGTGTGTACAGGTGTGTAGGTGTGCACCTCAGTACCGAAAAGTTCAGCTTCAGTGGGTGGTTTGGTGGTTTAAGCCAATCGGCGGAGTGCCACGTTGACACTCGCGGAGTGTCACGTTTAACTAGTCCGACTTTGACGGGCTGCTGTGCGGGCTAGGTAGCAGCTAGAGCCACGAGACCGCTTTTGTTGCTCCTTCCCAGATGTCCTCTATCGAATGAGCCATGAACGGAGAAAATCGGGCGAAGCACAAAAAAGTTATTTTCCCGCAACTTTTTTGACTCCGGGGTCGAAAATTGCAATTTTCGCGTTTCGGCGTCTGTAGCTCTCGAATGCGTTGCCGACTCGTTCCAAAGGTGGTTTCAAACGATTCTGCGCTTAAATCTAGTTCAGAAAAGTGTTTTTGAAATATTTTCAGAGCTACAGTAACCCTGCCGCTTCCATTTGAATAATGGGTGTCGGGTTGACTTTCGCGATATTATATTCGATTTCGGGGTTTTCGGGGGCGCTGATTACGAATTTGGCATTCGTTTAGCGTTTAGATGATGTTTAAGCGTACCTATGACGAATTTGCATGCTACCGTACCCCAAGTGCAGAATTTTGGTTTTGCAAGTCCATAGGAAGTTAGGGGTGTTGTATGTCGATTCTGGGGTATTCTATGGTGTAGATCACGAATTCGGCATTAGTTTTGCGATTGGGAGTGTCAGGAGGCCACAACGGAGAGTAGTCACCGTGCGTAGGAGTTCAAATTTGTGGAGTATACTGCGTCCCCCGGACGACTTGCCTGGTTGAAATTTCTCTTCTAATATGTGATCGGCATCCGAACTCCGAAAACGTGTCAAAATTTGGGCCGAATCGGCCGGGCGGATCGCGAAAGAGCAAAGATCCGACAAACGGATGAAATAGATCCGCCTAATGTTCCGGTGGTAAATATAACGTTAAATAATCAAAACCGGAATGATGCGAACGTCGCGTTGGGGTCGTAGCTTAGTTTGTCGGACTCAGCGGGACTACCTTTCGAAGTTTTCTCTGATTGGTCAATTCGGTTGCAAAGTTTGCACTGATTGATTCAGCGTGGATGATCAACTGACTGCTGTACTTAGTTTGAATTTGAAATGTGTACCTGAAATCAAATGTTTTACTACGGTAAGAGGAACTACCATTGACTACTCTAAATTTAGTGTAGCGACTAGACTACAAGTCGCGAAGGAGACGTTTCGTTCTGTTCTGGTGGAGTGGTATACGGAAACGTTGCGCAGAGAATGTCGCTTGGCTTCAGGCAAATTTGAGTTTCGTTCACATTTACTTTGATGTGCGCTAGAGCATACACAGACTTTGCGAAGGGCATGGCGCTTCACGCTTGGTTTCTTTGAGTTTCGTTCACAGTGGCTTCGATGCGTTGGTTTCAGGGAAATCCGAAGCTGGAACAGTAGGGAGATCTGCATACGGCGAACACAAAGCTACAAGATGACGATGATCGACTGACATGACAAGGCAACGCAACACCCGTACGTATATATTCGGTTTCTCTCTCACGCTAACCCGCCGCAATCCTGCTTGCATGCTTCAGTATTTATCTACGCAACTGAAGCGACCGGCCACCCAAGCAATCTAGCGAGACGATGCACGCGGCGAGCATACCAATGTGTCAACGGAACACAACCGAATTCTAAAGCAGAATACCTACCGTACCGTGCATGTTGAGAATTCGCGCCAGAGATAACAGAAGCATGGGAGAAACACCTTACGGCTACGCACTACAAAATCTACAGGGGCACTACGTTGATGGCCAGGCGGTTGACGTCTTCGGCGACTGTATTGGCGCTGTCCAACACGTGGGAGCGGCCGCCGATGGCGGCTCCGCAGTCGGGGCAGCGAGATTGCTCCATCGCTTGGCCGCAGTGGTCGATCGTGTACAGATGGCCTGATAGAAGCGACTGATTCTGACTGATCGCGATCAAAGCCGTAGAATCAAAACCCGAATTCTCCCCTCATTACCATTGGGGCAGCGGTAGAAGTGGTTGCCGTACCACCAGCGGTTGTCTCGCTTCAGCGCCTCCACCACCAGAGTCAGCTCCTGCTTCGAGAGCTCCTTGCTCACGGCGTAGCGCGTCTTCAACTCTCCCACAAAGGCGTCCACTCGGGCTGTAAGAAATCGCTGTGTGTCTTCAGATTGGCAGCCAATTCGTTCGAGACCGCTGCAAACCAGGAATGCACACAACCTTTGGATTCGTTTCCAAACGGCTCGGTGCCAAAGAAGGCGCTTCTCAGCAGCTCGTCCAGTCTGCGCGCGTCCTCCAGGGCCAGATCGCGCGACTCGGGCCCGTTGTCAACACTCACGAGCATGAGATGGACGAACAGCTGAAGAACAAGTTCCGAAGCCGAGACACAGATGAAGAGTAAGCTCAAAGGTTGCTTCACCTCCTTCATGGCCAGCAAAGCTTTGACCTCCATGCCGAACTGCTCAATCTGGTATCTGAATGATCAGAAGGTTACATAAGCTCGTCACTGACCGAGTATTATTCAACGCCGCATTCCATCATTCACACCTGGAGGAGTTGCCCTTGACCTGGTCCTCTTCCTCCAGCCAGTCGATCAACTGGTCGCAGGTCTTCTTCAGAAATCCCGCCAGGTCCAATGGGACGCCCGCCCCAAGAACCCCTTGCAAGTAGACGAACAGTCTTGGGGAAGCGACGCGCGAGACGCCCCTGAGGGCGACGCTTCGACCGGCCTTGCAGTCTTGCTCCAGCTGGCTGTTGAACTTGAACAGCGCCTCTTGCAGTCTGTACAAAACAGGCGTCAGCGGTCTCACAGAATGTTACTCGTTTCAGCTTCTTTCTTCACCCACGCCACGTCCCCACCTGACAAGGTTTTGCCAAGTGGCCACTTTCTGGGCCGTCAGGTGCATTGTCTGGGGTCTGCCGACCGCTTGCTGATATGCTATGATGATGTGGTGGTGGTATTCGCCGGTGCCGGATCGCGCCAGCCGCCAATCCAACTGGTGCCACAACTCGCGGCGTTGTCTCTCCAATGTTCGGAGGTCCATTCGCTCGATCACTTTCTGCTTGATCTGTGTGGGTGCAAGAAGCAAAGTAGTGTCATTACAAATGCTTCGCTCGCCACACAATGCACTGTGCACATCTACATTTCATGTAAAGTATGAACGCAAAGAACCATAGTTCCACAGTAACCTGCTCCTTGACGTTGGCCCTGTCGCGCACGAGGCGCGTGCAGCGGGGGACGTTGCGTATGGGCCGGCGACAGAGGAAGCAACAGGGGTCGGTCACCTCGCCAGTCGACTCCAACTGAGACTGGACCCAGCCGTCGAAGAAGCCGACCTGTCAAGTAAATGGAGCTTAGAAAACAGAGCGGTGAGTTACGATGGCACTAAAACCACCTCAAAGCAGTGTCCGCACTCGAGCTGGACAAAACGGGTGTCTTCGGTCACTTCGTCGCCCGTCAATTCCAAGGTACGCTCAGCCAGTTCTTGAACCTCCTCAGGGGTGCAGATTCTGCAAAGTGCAAGACGGTAGAAAACGGGTGGAAATTCAGTCGTCCTTTGGATTCAGCCGCAGCTGGTGTGGTGGATCAGTCGTCCTTTGGATTCAGCCGCAGCTGGTGTGGTGGATCAGGTGGGCCGCCGCAAAAAAGTCAGTGAGCGAGTTACCTGCACAAGGGCCACGGCCGACCCTTGCTCTTCTTCTTCATGCTAACAGGGCACACGTCGCCGCAGAGGCCCAGGCAGAAGTGTGGCTTGCCTTTACCACTGCATCTCAGCAGCTCCTGACACGGCTCCTTGCAGGGGCCTCTGTCGCAGGTCATGTAGCAGACCTTGTCGCAGCTCAGGTGCTCGCACTTCCAGCTGCAGGTCTCGAAGCAGGGCACGCAAGGCTGGCCGCAGTAGCGCTTGGGCGCCTTCCTGCCCTGCTGACAGCAGCGACTGTGGACGCAGCGGGTCTCGCACAGCTCGCGGCAGGGAGGGCAGGGATCGGAGCAGTTGTGGTTGGCCTTGCAGGGGTGGCCGCAGTTGAGACGGCGGGCGCACCTGAGAACGATTTGAATGACCGCAAAAGTGTAACTGACGTGGATATCACGGCTCGCACGCCACGCACCGTTCCTTGCATCGCAGGTGGAGCCTTCCTCGTCGGCACTGGCCGCAGGTGCCGGCGCAGTCGTGGTCGTGCTCCCTGTTCTCGTCCCCACTGCAGTGGAGCAACTGGCCGCAGGGCTGGGGACAAGGCACCATTGAGATATCAGTGGAGCAGGCTGTTTCGCAGCTATGGCCGCAGAGGGGCCACTCCTTGGTCACTCTCTCGTCGCAGACGATGGAAGCCCCGACCCTGTGGCACGGCGCCTTCACCGCGTGGCCGCAAGCCAGCGTTCGGTCCACTCGCACCTGTGGAAGCAGATGTGCAATGTCAGAAACATGGGTGTCACATTAGACGCATCAAGGCACGAACCCTGCATATGGTGGTGCAGCGGGTGGAGCAGGGCTCTTCGCAGGCGTGGCCGCACTTCAGTGGTTTTGGACACTTCTCCAGGCAGCGGACTTCCTCTGGGTCGAAGTGGCACTGAACTGTGCGCGAGTGGCCGCAGCGCAGCTCTTTGACCATCTTCACGTCGCAGAGGGAGCAGTCGACAGAGCAGCTCTTCTTGCAGATGTGCAGGCCGGCGCTGCAGGTCCTGTTGCAGGTCTGAATTCGCAGGTCAGTGTCTTCACGATCATCCTGTGGCCTCCAATTTCAAACCAAGACAGTTTAGCACCTCGTAGCACTTGATGCCGACGTGCTCCAAATTGTAGGGATGGCAGGGCGTCTTGCACACGTGGCCGCACTTCATGCGCGCGCCGCAGAGGGCGGAGCAGCCGCCTTCAGGGCACTTGGTTCTGCAGTGGAGCAAAAGTTGTTAGGGACGTTCCTATGACACCACTGTATTCCGAAATGAATTCGCTATAGTATACCTGAACTCTTCGGCCGACTTTACGGTCTGCAGTGTCTCGTGGCCAGAGCAGACCACCGGCAATCTGTCGCCAATGAATTCGGCCTTCTTCAGAGAACCCACAATGTCCTCCCACAGCTCGCTGTTCTGTGAGAGGAAGTCGAAGTTGCCCAGACAGAAGAAGCCTTCCCTGGCTCTCGACAGGGCGACGCAGACGCGGTTCTTGACCTGCAGAGTTAGTCGGGGCACTTGACACTGTAGCAGTGGCAACTGTGCTGGCGTGGCAGAAGCGAACCTTGAGAAAGCCAACTTTCTTGTCGTTGTTGCTGCGCACCAGCGACAGGATCACGATGCCGTTCTCCTCGCCCTGGTAGTTGTCCACGATTGTGGCCAGGGGGCGCGCCTCGCTGAAGCGCCCAACAAAGGTCACACTCTGACTCCTATTACTGGTCCGCCCCATTCGCTTATCGTTCGGATTGTGGATTAGGGTACCATGTACTGTGCCGGCTTGGCTCAGAAGAAACTGTAACTTTGAACTTCTGACTATGAAGAAACAAGAAGGCTATGTACGGACACTACAAACTTATCCACTCCAGCAGCTTTTCAGCTCACCGATCGTGGAATCCTTTATCCTTGAGCAGATCCTTGACCTCGAACAGCTGCTGGGCGTAGCAAACGAGAATGGTGATCTTGTTGGGCTCGTAGCCCTGCTGGATCAAGTAAGACGCCAGGGCGACGGCGAAGCGCGCCTCGAACTTGTTCAGGTAGCTGGTGCGGTCCTCGCTCTGCTTCTCCTCCATGTGAGAGTGATTCAGGAAGAAGAGGCTTTTCTGAAGGCCGTCCACTTTGGGGAACTGGTGGACGCTGGGCGCGTCCTGCAGACCACTGTAGAAGTGGGGCATGAGCGTCTGCGAGATCTCGGGGCGCATGCGGTGCTGCACCTGAAAAGGAGCGCGCCAATAGATACCGTAGATTCTCCAATCAGTCCCCCCTCCAGTAAGAGTCCACTTTGGTTCAGTACATACTAGTAGCACGATTCTACATTGCCTGTACCTCTAACCTAACTCAAGATAAGGCTGCCAACATCAGCACAAAGACTATGTACTTTGGTGAGAACAGTTTGAGTCTAAAGGCACACAAATCTGTAGAGAAATGAAGTGTGACAAAAACTGTCTCTTCTGGGCAAATTCTGGAGAACTAACAAGCGCCCCCCCCCCCCCCTCTCCAATAAGCGTTCCCCTCTAGAGGGAGGTTGAAAAAATAAACGCTCAGAGCGCTTCTTGGAGCAATTACATACTTTACGCTCCGTCATTGCGATCACGACAAGTCACTGAATGATGCAACACAGACGTCGAGTCTGGCGCAGGGCAGTCCGTTCCCCTCGATGAGTCGCTCAAAGAGGGAGACGTCCATCTTGTACTTCTTGGAGAGCTCGTAGTCGCTGGTGGCCGGCTTCAGCTGCTGGTGGTCGCCGATCAGAATCAGGTGCTGACAGTCGACGTTCAGGGCGGCCACCTGAATGTGTCACGATTTTGACTTATGTGTGCAGGCGATGTGACTGATATCTGATGCGCCGGGCAGTTGTACTCAATCTTATTAGAGTTAGAGATCTGTTGTGCTTCCCCGAGGGACGTCTTTTGACAATCTCTCCGACATCTGAACGTCAAATGGCCATCATACCAGGTGTGGCTCCAGTATCTCAGCCGCCTCCTCCATGATGATGACGTGGGGTCGAATGTCCTTGAGCACCTGAAGTCTCTTGGCCGCCCCAGTGGTCGTCATGCCCAGCACCAGCGCTTCCCTCATCACATGCATGTCGCGCATGAAGTTCACTTCCTCCACTCGGGTGCGCGCCCTCTGGTAGTCCGTCTCCGCCTGCGCATGATAAAAAACTATGTACAGGGTACTGCGTAGTTGTGGCCGCCGTTGTCGACTCCACCCACATATCGGGTCGACATTTTGCCAGGACTTACTGCAGGGTGTTCCTGACGAAACTCCAAATTTCGGACCATTGCATAGGTACTGTACACTGGAGAGAAAATGACGTTCTTTTGAGGGGGTCGTGTGACCATATTTGGTGCAACGCTTTTTCACTGCAGGACGACGAAGAGGACCTGGAAGGTGCCGAGGCTCGTCGCCCTGCTGCGCAAAGGCGTTGTCGCATCCGGCTTTCGACATGACATTGCGCAAAAGGATCCTATTTTCTCCGCTGCGTGAAATTGCACGAAAATTTGAAATTACATCGGAACCGCCCTGCAGTACGTCCTAGCCAAAATTGGACCCGATATGAGGAGTCACGCTCGAGAACGGCGCTCGCAACATTTCAAACACTTTCCCAGTTGGAAACTGTCTGAATACACATGTCTTTGTCACCTGTCGAATCATGGCCATAATCTTCTGCTGCACTTGTGCGCGCCACGTCTGATACAGCCTCCAGCGGCTCTCCAGCGGCAAGGCCCAGCGATCCGTGGCGTACTGTAACTGCAGGCGCTCGTGCGCGCCCTCGTCCAAGGCGGTCTGCTGGAGAATCTGAGCCGAGAAGAGGGCCAGCCGGGAAGCCGCCGGATTTTCCTGCAAGATAAATGGTCCAACGTCGCATTGCTTCTTGCGTTGACCACAGCACTATGCGAGCGACGAACCCCCTGAAAGCCACTCTCGTAGAAGGCCAGCTGCAAGGCTTTTCGGTCGGGCGTCGCGTCGCCGCCAGCCTCTCGCATCATCTGAGCCAGTTCCATATCGTAGTCGTCCACCATGCGATCGTCCTCCTCTTCCTCCTCTTCTTCCGTGGCTTCCTCCGTCGGCTCGACCTCCTGCTCTTCAATCTGAAGCGACTAACGAACTGTTGCGCTACCGTAGTCCGATTCTGGATTCGTCTCATTCTAAGGTCGATGCCTTCAATTGCTTGCAAGAGCATGTCATGCTACGTATATAGCAGTAAGCGGCTCCACCACGACACACAATGTGACACTCTCATGAATCACAGATGTGCCAACCTCCGAATTCTGTTGCGCACCGCCCACGGGTCGGTAGAGCTGCAGCAGTCTGTCGGCCGCCGCTTCTTCGTCATAGTCGCACTCGAGCAGCGCCTCCATCACATCGCTGTCGTGGTAATTGAGCTGGTCGGCCAGTCTCACCACGCTCTCCACCGAAGGCCAGCGCTTCGCAGTCTCGTACAGACTGGAATCAGACACTGCTTTGCACATTGCGCGCAGACGCCGAAAAGCCCCTCCACCCCCCCCCCCCCCCCCCCACCAAATAGACGCCTGGGAATAGACAAGGTTTGACTATAAGTGACCATAAGTGCTATCTTATGGTGCTAATTTTGCCCTCCCACTCAGCCCACCCCCCCCGGGCAACTCTCCGACTTTTGCACCCCTCCACACTTGGCAATCCTGGCTACGCCACTGATTGCGCTTCACACCCGGTCATCTCTGGGTTGTAGAATATGTCCCAGAAATTCTTGTTGAGGTAGGCCAAGGCCTCGTCTACGGAAGCGCCCTTGAGGGCGGCAAAGGGCAGCTTGGCTTCCATCTCCGTCAAACCCTCTTGCGCCATCAGCTGCTGGACCTTCCGAGGCTCGAAGCCGTCCAGGGCGCCGCTCAGGGAGCGCCTCTCGCGCGGGGAGCTCAGCCACCAGGCGAAGTCCCACTCGGACCAGTCCTCGGGGAGCAGGCGAGCCGCCCCAACGGAATTGGCTCTCAGACTTTGCAAGTTTAGAAGCTCCGCCTGCAATAGGTGCACGCACCTATACGCACATAGGTGTATCTAGTACGTACATAGGTGTAGTAGGTACACAGTACCTAACGATGGCCAATATAGGAAATTTCATTTGCGTATGCGCATACGCAAACAACCTCATTTGCGTATAAGTATTGCGTAGTACGCATAGCAAAAAGTGTGCGCATGCGTATGCGTACGATTTTCGATGCAAAAATTCCACAAAAAAATCGACTTTGGAATGACACTGTTGTATTCGGAGGAGAAGTAGATTGCTTCGGCATCAGGCCTCATTCAATTTTGGCTATAATCAACGGATTGAATGACATTCGAGACAAATTTGGTTTGCTGTTAGCTCACTTGTCGGTCAAATTGACAGAAATTTGTTGCCACGTGTCGCACACTGCGTTTTTGTTAGGTTATAGGGCCACATACGGTATATGTATGTAGGCAGGTATGTATAGGGCGTGCAGGCCGGTGATTGGTCTGGCACTAAAGAGTGACCTTCGCGCGCCGCGCCGCCGCATATGCATCGTTCTCGGAGTAACGTCAGTTGGGTCGTATGCGCACTTTGGGTGAACAGAAAGGTGAAAAGGGAAAGATCGCACCCCGACCCTCTCACGCCTTAAGCCTGGTTCACACCAAACGCGCAGTAAGCCCGCAGTAAGAAATAATATTACGAAATAAGAAGTAAGGCGGCCTTAATTCTTATTTCGTAATACTATTTCTTACTGCGGGCTTACTGCGCGTTTGGTGTGAACCAGGCTTAACAGTTTTCGTACGCATACGCAAATGATTTGCGTACAGAGGCATTTCATTTACGCACAAGCTCAATCCGCTCCATATCTTCTAGAGCTTTCATGCATTTCACATTACTGTACTGGCAGCGCGCGACCTTGCACTTGTCGAACAGCTCCTTGAGGCCATTGAGGCGCCCTCCACACCTCCCAGCCGCTTGATGGGCCTCCCGGCTTTGGTAGGCCAATTGGGGCGGGAACGAAGTCTTCTGACGCACCTCGCGCAACAGATAGGGGGCCAGGGCCTCACACTTGGACCTGCCGCCCACTCGAACGATCCCTTGCTTGTTGAAGCTCAGAATTCCTGAAGAGTAGAGCAATACCCTTACAATACATACCACGAGGCAATACACTTGCCAAACAGGCCACGGTTATTCTTCAACCTCTCTCTAGGAGAGGCGCTTAGTGGAGGGGGGAGGGGGCGCCAATTCGAGACGGGGGGGGGGGGCGCTTGTTGGAGAATTATCAAATTATCATTATGCATCACCTTCCAAGAACTGGTCCAGAGCGTGATTGGTGTAGCATATGAGCAAGATGGGATTGGGTCGGTTGGGCGCGCGCCACAGCTGCTGATTGGCCAAGAGGACCTGGACGATCTTGTAGCCGATGAAGGTCTTGCCCGTGCCCGGCGGCCCTTGGATCAGGGCCAATTTTCGATTGAACGTCTGCAGGAGGGCGTCCCGCTGGGATTTGTCAAGGTTTAGCTGCTCGGGAGGGGGCCAGGCCGCCTCCTCTTGGACGCGAACGAGCAACTGAGGCCGCTGAAGCGCCCCCCTGAGTATCGGGGGGATGTAGCGCTGCGGCTGCTGCTGCTGAGCCTCTTGCTCTGAGAGCGGCGGCAAAAGGCAGCCGAAGTTCACGAGAGGCGCATGGGTCTCGAAGTAGGCGGGCACGTCGAGAGCCGCGCTCTGCTCCAGCAGGTAACCGCTGGAAAAAGATACACAAACAACATTGCAGATCTGCCTTCATACTAATTTACGGCTTCTCGGCTCGTCAGGTTTCTCTCCCATTCTGTCCTGTTGGCACTGCACTTTCAATTGCTATACAGGGTGACCTACACTTACGTATCTACAGTAGATGGCTACTGTATGGGTGTCAGTGTAAACCAAGCGAGTACCTAGGCTCGTCACTCCACAGTCAAGCACACCGCGCCCACACACAGCCCACCTGAAGGGCAGAGGCTCTTCCGGTCCAATGGCCTGCAGAGCGGCGACGACGTGTCGATAGGCCTCGAAGTAGGCCGAGGTCGACTCCGCCATCTCGTAGCTGCACCAACAACCAGCAACTAAGCAATGTATACACAACGCATGTGTAACCATGCCACTGAAGCGCGCACCGCGCGGCGCCGTACTGCAGGCGCTTGTCGCTCTTGAACGAGAGGGTCAGCAGTCCCTTCGCCAGCTTCTGCGGCTCCCTCTCTTCCACTGTGGCGAAGTGCAGGTCCTGGTGGAACTTGTCAGAGGAGAGGCAGACGAGAGCGCCGTACTTCAGGCGCTTCGAGAACTCCCAGCGGATTCTGGACAGGCCCTTGTGGACCAAGAACTGGATTTCGCACACGGGCTCCCCTCCGGCGAAATCCGCCTCCACCTTCGTGGAGATGGTGGGCGGAAACACGGCCACGTCTCGGTAGAGCTGCAACAGCAGAGCGACACGATGTTACGTTTATCGAACGTCCAGCGATTCCCAGTGAAGCGGCACACGAGCAACTTCAGAGGCTGTTTCAACTGGCCAAGTGTTTCAGATGGTCCATCTGCGTCAACTACAGGGTGGGTAAAAAAAATGAGACCCCTAACTTTGCGGCTGCCGTTCTCAAGCTTGGCTCAATGTATCAAGCGCAAATTTTGCCACAACATACTACATGGTGTTTTCGATCAACAACAAAAATTTGAGGTCATTTGATCCATCCTAAGGAAAATGACGCCACTTTGCGCAAGGTCATGTCGAAAATCGGGTGCAACGACTTTTCAATGGAGTACGTCAAGGAGAACGACCATCGACGAGGGCCTCGTCCTTCTCCTCGACGTCCTCCATTGAAAAGTCGTTGCACCCGATTTTCGACATGACCTTGCGCAAAGTGACGCCATTTTCCTTAGGATGGATCAAATGACCTCAAATTTTTGTTGTTGATCGAAAACACCATGTAGTATGTTGTGCCAAAATTTGCGCTTGATACATTGAGCCAAGCTTGAGAACGGCAACCGCAAAGTTAGGGGTCTCACTTTTTTTTACCCACCCTGTACATGCATATATGTACTTCTGCAGTCGCAGATTCGGAAGTTGCACGCATATGTTCAGTGCTGCAGTACAATCTTACAAAGTCGAACTGATTCGGGACTTTTGTTTCGCATCGCCATACGAAACACTCCTCAACTTCACCTTCTTACCTGCAGCTTGTAGCTCTGTCTGGGGTCGGTCTGCGTGCCATGGTAGTTCTTGATGCCCTCTCTGATTCCCTTGATGTAGTCTTCTCTGAGTAGTCGCACCCAGGTGTCCAGATAGTGTTCCTTATTCTCGTACTTCTGATGGACCAGATTGCGTCGCAGGAAGGGCTTGCCCGCTGCGTGGATGTCCTCCAGAGTGGGAACAATCGAGAGGGTACGGAAGTCGTCCGGCGGTGGGCCTTCGCTGCCCGCCGACGGCTTCTCGCTGGCTGGAATTGGCGTGGAACAAAGGTAGTTCAGTGGACAGAATGACGGTTGAGAGGGAAGGCTACTGTAGGCTAGAGAATTGGTTGAGGGGATGTCAGGGCCGCCGACAGATACCCTAGCGTATAGGATTAATTGCCTACTAGGGTCTATAGCCCGTGGATAACACATTGCAGCTTCAGAGACCGATGTCGCGCAGCTGACGCGCTGCAGCATCAGAGACCGATGTCGCGCAGCTGACGTGCTGCAGCTTGAGAGACCGATGTCGCGCAGCTGACGCGCTGCAGCTTCAGAGACCGATGTCGCGCAGCTGACGCGCTGCAGCTTCAGAGACCGATGTCGCGCAGCTGACGTGCTGCAGCTTGAGAGACCGATGTCGCGCAGCTGACGCGCTGCAGCTTCAGAGACCGATGTCGTGCACCTGACGTGCTGCAGCTTCAGAGACAGATGTGGCGCAGCTGATGTGCTGCAGCTTCAGACTTCAGAGACCGATGTCGCGTAGCTGACGCCCTGCAGCTGCAGAGACCGATGTCGCGCAGCTGACGCGCTGCAGTGGCACCTGACAAACCGACGTTTTGCGCTTCGCCTGTGCCCGTGACTCGTGCGCCGTTCTTGGTCAGAAGACAAACCGACGTTTTGCGCTTCGCCTGTGCCCGTGACTCGTGCGCCGTCAGAAGACAAACCGAAGGTTTTGCGCTTCGCCTGTGCGCGTGACTCGTGCGCCGCTCTTGGTCAGAAGACGAAACCCCGTGTTGACGGTGCTTTGACAGTGTGTAAAGCATATTGTTATCAAGTTGGGTCTCACAGCGAACCGCAAAAGCTCTTCCGAACGTCGATGATGGTGCTTTGACAGCGTGTAAAGCAAATGGCGCGCAACTTGGGTCTCACAGCGAAGCAAGCCCTTCTACTACGCCTATGGCAGAATCGTAATCGTTGTTGCGAAGAATGTGCTTCCGAAAACGGCCGAAATTTGCCCGAATATCGCGAAGTTCGGACGATTTAGGCGGCGGCCAAAGACCAAAGTTCGGCCAGATGGTCCCCGTCGAACGGCGGTTCCGTTGATGCACGGCTCGTCACGGCGGTTCCGTTGATGCACGGCTCGTCGCGATCAGCCGCCGCAGTCGGCAGTTAGCGCCAAAAATGTGCCGCGCAGACGATATTTTCGGAATTTCGACCGAATTTCGGCCCAAGACCAAACTTCCGCCAGATGGTCCCCGGCGGAAGGCGGTTCTTTTCGTATATAGATGTCCGGGATCCGTCGCCGCTGTCCAGAGTTATCGTGGTAACAGACAGACAGACAAACAAACAGAGATTCGGAGATTAGTAGAGAGGATATGCATTCCACTTTGCATCAACGGCAATTCCAGTCAACGGCACACCTTTCTGCGCCCCCTTCTCCAGATTCTTCTTCACCGTCTGTTGTAGCAGACTCTCGGACAGCTGCTGAAGCTGCTCGCGGCGCTTCAGCAGCTGCGCCTTCTCTTCCACGCATCTAAAGTTGCCAAAACGAATGACAAGGCACACTGCGATGACAAGCCCACATTACAGTACCTATACTCCTGGCCTTCCAACATCTTGAGCACTGCTTCCGAAGCGGCCAGCGCGGGCGTGACGAATTTGGTGAGCTCGCGATACTGACTGGGCAACCTTGTCAATGTCTGACAGAGGATCTCCAGCAGATGCGAAGCGCTGGCCAGTCGACCGCCCAACTGTGATCGAGAAACGGTCGCCAGGTCTGTGGGCAGGGTCACCAGGCTCTTCTCCAGGAGCTCCTGCAAAAGGGAAATTCAGCCACAAATAGTCAACGCAAGCGGCGAAAAGCCGCACCTTGAAAGCCGCCGAACCACAGCAGCTCTGGAGCAGCGAGTGAAGGCTTTGCGCCATCTCCACGTGCGGACAGCGAGACGCTTTGGCCACAACTTCCACAACTTGCACCGCGTCGGGGAGTCGGATCTTGGGCGAATTCATGACTTCGTGGAAGCCGCCACCAGGACCGCCCACTTCTCGAAGCAGATCGGCCGACCCAGTTGGTAGAGATCCTGAAAGGAAGGCGAATGATTCTTGACGACCCGGCACACACGATTCAGGAACCCGTGACTAAACGCACCGTCTTCCACTCTGCGATGAATCGCCTTGAGCTCGTCCAGCGGGCTGCGGCCGTGGAACGGCCTGCGGCCACCCCACCCTCCTCGACCACCGCCACGATTCGGGTTCGGCGGCTGCGGCGGCACGTTTGAAGCGGCGCCGACGCCTCCACCCCTTCCTCCGCCACGACCGTGGCCGCGACCAAAGGAAGCACTGCTGGACCCTCCGGGTGAAGAGATTCCAACGTTGGGAAGACCACGACCGAAGCCGCGCATGGAGGGGCCGCCTCCCCTCACGCCGCCGCCGCCATTCTGAGCGCCCGTAATGCTGCAGAAGAAGGAGCACGCAAAGTGGCCGCCAAGACAACGAAAATTCAAGTCTCAGACCACCTTTCCCCCTCGCGGTGCTGCTGCTGCTGCGTCGCAAGATTGGCCTTCTTACGAATTTTGACCGGCATCGTCGAACTGCCACTACTGCAAGAAGAGTCGTTCGCAAAGATTCGCAATGCACGAAACCCCTTCTCTATTGCCACGTCATAAATGCGAAGCAAACAGGGAGCTGCAAGGTCACTAAGCTCAGCTAACCCTTACACAATGCAAGAATTAGGGGTGTGTCAGCGATGCGCCACCATTCAAACTTTGAAATTCAAAGGTGCCCGCGTTGGATTAGCACGGCTGGGGGGGGGGGGATACTGTATGACACGCTTGATACATTGGTGGCGAAACGTCAGCGAACACCAAATTTCAAAGGTAGAATCATGGCGTTGAGGATATTAGGGGACGCGCTTACATTGGTGGCGAAACGTCAGCAAACATTTGGCAGTTTGAAGGCTGAACCACCGTACTCTTGATGTAGATTTTGAAAAGCTTTTCCATTAGGGTGGAGAAGGTGTGCAAATCATGTCGTCAGATGTCTGGTCAGCGCGGGTGATACCAGACGCGTCTCCTCACTCAGCGGTAGGTCAGCAGAATGACCGTCCCGTGCGCACATTGAAAAGAGACCCAGTGAATGTCGCAACGGTAGGCTGTGGCTGTGCAGCTAATGTGGCAAGGTGTCCCGTTTCTTTCAATTCGAGCGTTTGATTGAGTGTACGGCAACCTTACAGTAAAGTTTGTAGGTCGATCTGGCTACCTACCCGACATGAAGGAGAAACGCAGTGTTCCAGTGCATACAAGCACTCGACTGGGCATATGTCGCACTATAGAAGGCCAATGGCGTGGCGACGCCAGCTAACTGATAAGTCCCTGAAGGATCTGTCTGACCCTGCGCATCTTGTCTTCGAATGATCTTTCGTCGCCTTTGGTCTGATGGTTGTTGCTATTGCCGTTGTCTTCTCTCTGCCTTCTCCGGCTGACGCAGACGCTCCCTTGGACGCCGTAGCCGTCACAACAAGGCTCTCTCGAGGGATTGCGTTGGGTCCTTCCGGACGCCGGCGATCTTCTCGCGTGAATCTTCGGCGACTCTCCTGGACTGAGCATTCGAATCCTAGTGCGCCTCCCGAAGTTGCCGTCGCAGGGGTAGTAGAACTTGCTGAACAGGGCAATACGCGTGACAATACGATTAGGTAGCAGCAACAACGTGGTATGGTACATCGTGGTGCCGTCATTTTGCCGCGTGCTGTTTCCGATATATAGGTAGGTATGTATTACGGTATTCACTCTCGCATATGGCGGTCGCTCTAACGCCGCTCAGAAACTCTTACTTGGTACACGTGGCGTCCCTTCCTCTGGTTCCCCACGACAGCTCAGCGGATATGTCCCAGGGACTGCGACGAACTCTCCTACGGCCCGTCGGGGAGCGCAGTCGTCTGAGCTGACTCCTGAGCTCGCGGCGGACGCCTCGTCCTGTCCACGGGTCGTGCCTTCCGAGTCGGCCGTCGCCGTCTACTCTGCCTCCTCTATTGTCCGACTTGTCGAGAACCACGACGGCGCCCTCGGGCAGCTGCGAGAGCTGCATGCTGGGATTGGCTTCAGCACTGGAAAGTGAGACGTCAATTGAGCCGTCCCGAGCATACGTGTAAGCGCCAACCGGCCAGGGGGGTGGGGGGGTCGGGGGGGGGGGGAGGGGGGGTATAGGACCCCTCAGGGGGGGGGGGGGGGTCTGAGGCCCCTGGAGGGGGGGCCAAATGACCCAAAAATTTTGCAAAAAAAAGTACCAAAAACTAAAAAAATTTGCAAAAATAGGCCAAAAAGTGCAAAAATCGCTTAATTTTGGTCAAAAA
The DNA here is from genome assembly GCA_030248115.1 of Linhomoeus sp. GSCO2_2. Classification (NCBI taxonomy): domain Eukaryota; kingdom Metazoa; phylum Nematoda; class Chromadorea; order Monhysterida; family Linhomoeidae; genus Linhomoeus; species Linhomoeus sp. GSCO2_2. The sequence continues at coordinate 9,785 of JASAMZ010007410.1, read as the reverse complement.
CGTCCAAAATATAGCGCCGCAGGCGAAAATTTTGCTATTTTCAATCGCCGCAGGCGAAATTTTTGCCATTTTTAAGCGCCGCAGGCGAAAATTTTTGAAATTCTAGGGGGGGGGTCTTTTGGGGAAGGCGGGAGGGGGGTACCTGGGGGGGGGGGGTATGGGGGGGGGGGGGTACACTTTCGGCTAGGGGGGGGGGGGGCTTACCCCCCCCCCCACCCCCCCCCCCCCCCGGTTACACGTATGGTCCCGAGCGTTTTGCTTGTTCTGCTTACGCCGATGAGCCGACGGCAGTGTCCGACTGCGGTGCGTCGAACAGGCTGTAGAGCCAGCTGCAGGGCATGCGAAGGATTCCGTAGCAGCTCCTTTGCCTGGTCTTCCCTGACCGCCTTCGGCCGAAAACCTCGCCCTCGTCCCTGCAAGGCTGCAGGCCGCACTCGTCGCGCTCGATGGCCTCGCCACTAAATCAGCAGGTCTGTTTGTGTTGTTGTTCGTTCTGTTCATCCTCAACCCATCGAACCTGCATCTGCCGCGCAGACAGCGCCTCCTTCTTAGTCTGACTCCGCAGCCGCCGCAGGGTTCAGAGCACTTGTTCCATTTCGACCACTGATCCCACTCGAATGCTGGAGACGGCGGTCGGGGTCTGGGTCGCGGTCGCGCTGTGACCGGCCTACGGGTTGTTGTTGTAGTGGTTGTTGTTCTCCTAGTAGGTGGCGGGCCTGGGTCCCCTTCTGGAATGGAAGTCTCAAATATGCCACAAGAGCCACCTTCTTCAGATGACGGAATATGTAGACGCCCCATGCCGCTTCTCCGAATCTCATACACTCACTGCACAAGTCGTTTGTGCCGTACCCATAATGTATCGGACAGTGAAGCCAGCAAATCGGGAACTGGCCGCGGTGTCTGTGTTCAGGATCAGCAGCGCCTCGGCTGTCTCAGAAGTCAGTTGCCGGGTGGGCCTTTCGCAGCAGAAGCGATAACCTGTCGGCTGGAAGTCGGCCATGTGCTTCACCTCCAGGAAGCTCGTGCAAGTGTCGGAGCAGGGCATTTCCAACTGAGTGACTTCCAAGCGAACCTTGGCTCTTCCGGGTGCCTATAGACAAATTCCAAGCCAAGTCTTTGAAAGGACCAGAACAATGACACACCAATCCACGTCGGCACGCGAACGTCATCTCACCTTTATCCTCCAGTAGCACTCTTGATTTGGCCTGAGTGTCGGGCTATTGAGGGTCTTCCAGGTTGTTGTTGGGACAAGTTCTCCGCCACAATCTTCATAGAAGAAAGGTATTCTGCTATCATGCCAAGTGCAGCCAAAATTCTTGATAAAAGCACTTTCACTTGCTCTTCTCCAATGGCTCACTTGTGTTAGACGTTTGGACACTGTCGCAACTGCGTCCACCCAGTCCTTGTGGGCACTTGCAGACGTTGCAGTTGTTTGGGTTTGCGTAACCGCCGTGCGTGCAGAACAGCGCGCGTCTGGGACATCTGCCTGGATCAGGTTTGGTAGATGGACATTGACATACGTACGAAGCATAAGTATGTACGTACGGATCAGCTTGCCTTACTCGAACAGTACATGCTGTTCATCTGCTTGATGTCCACAAAAGACAATCCCTTTCGCTGTCCAATGGTGTACTTGTGGTTTGCGTCTTTGGGGTCGATTGTCCTCAGATTTTCGCGAATGGTGAAGCCCTGTCGAGTGCAGGTTGAGAGGCATAACTTCTCTAGCACTAAAACGGTACAAGCGAACCTTGGGCCCATAGTGCATAACCGATCCTAAGTCGTATGGAGCACCCATTGACTTGACTTCTGCGAGAGAGCGCTTAGCAAAATTACCCTGAAAGGAGGAGTCGAATGCGCGTCGTAGGTAGTTCTGACAAACGCCTCAATGCAGAGTACACACCTGAAATCCATTGTTAACATTCCCAAAGTTGACTGTGATGAAACTGTCCCTGTCGGGGCGAGATTGCTCGTGCCAGAAGCCCAGGGCATGGCCAACTTCGTGTGCGATTATGCCCATCTAGAACGGCTAGGTATACTGTGTCGAATTGAAAAAGAATTCCCATATGGACTCACCGATTCGCAGCCTTGCCCTATGGAGACGTCTTGACTTCCGCCCGTCTTGCCCACGTTGGAATAGCAACTGTAGCGAATGCGACCTTCGCTCAACTATCCAATTGATAGCTCATCAAGTTGGCACTCCATACCCTCCTCCTTTGATGAAGTTGATCGTGTTGGCTCCTCGAGCGTTCTGTCGAAAGCGGACGCAGGTGTGCTGCTCCCAGTGGCTGAGCGCCTTCCGAATGGCGCTCTGCCATCCAGAGTCGGCGTTACTGAAGCGATAGGGCACAACGGCGCCGTCCCAGCGCAGCACCGAGTCCGCAATCGCCTTCCTCTTCTGCCTCCTTCTCCTCCTTTGTCGGCCTCTGCTGGCCCTTCTGTTGCTGGCGTCGAGGCCGCTGCTGATGGCGTCGATTTGTCGCTCTGTCAGCAGAATGTCCGACTCGAAGAGGTCGCCGCTGTAGCGCCGGTTCTTGGAGACCTCGGTGCCGTCGTCGGGGATGGGCGCCATCGTGTCGCTCATGACCGCCGGGTCCTGCAGGCAGAGGTCTTGGAGTGTCTACTCTATTACAACATGTAAATGAGTCATGCAGAATGCAAATGGGAAACGTTGCCATACTAGAACTTTAAATTTGGACATTGCCTATTTGGACAGCTAGTGATGTAAGTAAACAGCTGTTATTGATTGCTTAGGAACTGCTATGAGTGTAAAATATGGCGACGATACCGAGCCGTAGAGGGTTACAATCAACGTGCAGGCAGCTTGGACGGAAATTCCTCCAACTGACTGATCGAGTTTCATTTCGGAGAAAAGTACTGTAGCCCTCTAGCAGCCAATCTCGTGCGAGCTCTCACAAAGTCGTCTCGTCCACCGAACTTCTTGGCGGCCTTCCGAAAGAAATTCCTCAGCTTCACTCGCACGCGCACAAATTCCGTCTTCTTCTCCGGGTTCTCCATGAAGTCTGCCAGATCCGTTCTTCTCTTCTGCCCATCACGACCACCCATCCTGGCCGCGACGAGCGGCAGAATAGCGGCAACAAGCGCGGTTGCGGTGATCGGCGCCAAACGCATTTTGCTGACGTTTCTCTTTGACGTAAGCGCGCAATTCTCCACGCGATAAATTGTGCAATGCACTTTGGCGAACTTTTTCGTCTACGTGGTCGCGCGCTCGTTCACATGTCAGACGACGACGGACGAGTGCGTCCCTCCGACCGTAGAGATGGAAGGCTCGGTCTCGGCCGATAGTGAGTTCCTCCCTGAACAATTGGAGACCGGCTGCTTGAATGGCCGCAGTGCATTGTCGTCGTCTCGCGGTGCCTTCGTCGTCGTCGCACACGCGCCCACGCGCTTTTTTGGCGGCCGCCTAATGACAATTGCCTTATGGACGGCGTCGTAATTCTATTCATTGTAAAAGCGAGAGGACACGTCATGCGACCGGAGATTGTTTTGACTGCCACACACAATGGCGGACGGTGCGATCCGATACGGACGGCGGCATTACACTTCACTTCACATTGGCGTACAGCAGAATATGGAGTTTACACTGGTGCACACAGCAAAATATAGAGACTTGGGGTACAAATCTTGATTGTGATCCGTCACGTGCTGTATTAGCAGGAGCGACGCCTTCTCTCGCGCTTAGCAACCGTCGGGCCTTTCGAAGTCACGTGCGCGGGAAGCGTTCCGGCTCTCAGCGACTCGATACGGTAGCCTATGCGGATCTCCTTGATCATGAAGTCCGTGAACTTGGTCCAGGCCACTTCCGAGAGCTTATCGCAGTCCTCTTTGCTCTCTCTCGTCGACATCCAAGGGGAGCGCAATTGGCCCAGTTTGGACAAGGGACGCGCCTTGGAAGGCAAAGCGCCCATAGTGACGGCCCGTTGGCGGGCCAGGGCGCCGCGCCTGCCGTCGTCGTCCCCATCGTTCGACATGTGCTGCACGATCAGGCGCTTGTAGAGCAGCCAGTTCTCGGCGCAGAACTGGACTCGCCGGTGGAAGTGGACGATCCCGACCTGTCAGGGAGAAATGGGCAGCCGCCGTATACACTTCTTCATTCAGTGGTGCTTGCAACTTGCATTATCGAAGCCTTTGCACAGTCATAACTCAATCACCTTTTGACATAGCTGCCGAAACGGCTCGAAGAGACGGCAGCTCGACAGCTGGACGCACGCGTCCAGCAAGTTGTGAATCTTGTTCGCCAGCGAGGTCAAAAGCGCACTCGACCACAACTGCTGCTTCCACTCCCCCTTCGTGCCGTAGGCTTCGGGTGTCGACAGACCAAAACTGGCGCAAAGGCTAGGCTTGCTGTCAATTATGGCGATCAAAATCTCTTTTGCCAGTTTTGTCGATCCACTCACCCTGTAAAATAAAAATAATGTGTGTAATAGGTACAAAACATGGGAGTTATGCAAACTGGTCACTGAAGTGTATATCCTACTGCACCTGTCCCAATCGGCTTTGATGACGACAATTTCTTCAGGCGAGAGTTCCATTGGAGCTTTCAGCTCTTCACTTCTCCTTCTCTGCTCGCGAATCGCAGCAGGATCCGCTCAACCTAATATGAATGACAAACAACTTGTTTGTTTTGATGATTAATTCGAATTGTAACGTCAGCGATTAACGCTCCTCACTCAGCCTAGCGCACCTAGTGACAGTGAGTGCAAACAACTTGGCCGCTAAACAAGGAAGTGGGCTTTTCCGGATTTCATTGTGAAAGGCAAGTGCCCTTGTTGCTCTGATGAGCAGTCCAAAGCGCCCAGTAGCCCCAGGCTACTGGATGAGCATCTTTAACTCATGAACAGTACAGTGCGAGCCTTAATGAGATTGATTGGACGGCCGGACGAGTATAGCCCTTCCGGCGATGAAAGGTTGCCCTCACACCATTTGTGTGCCGCGTTTGGCCTGCTTCACTCTAGCACGGTCACGCGAGGGAAGGCGGGCGTCGCAAAAGCGAGAAGTAATATTGAAATGTAGGACGTAGGCTTCCGCCAGCAGCTTGAATCCAAGCCAAACACACACATCTATGTAGCAGAGGACAGCAACGTAACGAGCAGAGACAGACACGGCCACACACGCAACACCGGTCGTCACGCGCCTCACGCTGAGTGGTTTCATTCTCAATCACACAAATATATAGAAGTCGCTGGCAAAACACCCCTACAATATTCATAAAGTACAGTTGCTATTTCAGTCGGAGAACTTGGTCTTCTCCGATAGCAGGAATCCGGACACCTGGATCTCCGGGGGATAGCCCTGTCGTATCTGGCGGTAGACCTCGTTCTCTACCTTCAGGTTGTGCTCCACCACCTGCTGCTTCGCCACGTAGCGGTCCCTCTCGCCCGTCAGCTGCTGCCGAAGAGTGTCGGACTTGCCTGGAAACCTTTGTTGAGAAGACGGAGAATACATTCGTCGATGCTCAACTACACGGTACACACACCCAGCTGAGAGTTCAAAATGTCGAGGGCGGATCGTAGACTTGAGATTTCCGAAATGAGCGCCTGCTGCGCGTGGTCGTTGCAGAGCTCGTGGCCGGGTCGCAGTTTGCGGTTGTTGCGACGCTCATTGGCGACCTGAAGATGCATTGCACTGTACTGTACTGCACTGTATCGCTTGCTACGCGTACTGTATTGCGAACGGAAGCTACCGGTATGTACATACATACCTTTAGAGGCCCCGTCTTCGACTTGATCGCCATCTTGAGCTCGGCGATAGCGCGATCCGCCTGGCGAATCTCCTTCTCGGCCTGGCGCACCTTGGTGCCGATTGCCTCCCGCTGCTCCACGAGGGCACGCGAGCGCTCCTTCAGCGCGCTCTCGACTCGAATCGCCTGCGACCGCAGCGACTCGGCCGCGTCGCGCAGCTCCGCCGTCGAGCGCTGAAGTACAATTTGCTGCGCAACTAGGCGCAGGGTATAGTACAAACTGTCCACCTGGGCCATCGCCTGAGTTCTGGTCCTCTCCTTGGCCGAGCCGTTCAAGTTAGCCACCGTGTGCTCCGTCCACTGCTGCTGGCCCACCAGAGAAGCGTGGTCTTCCTTGGCCGACGGCGGCCCGTGACTGGCGCCCCGGCGACGAGTAGAACCGGAGGAAGAGCCCAGGCGAGTGTCGTCGGTCAGCAACAGGCGGGCGCTGGGATCGGCGCTGAGCCCACGAGACAGGCGGCCGCTCGATTCGGTTCCTCAAACGACTCGTCTCATGCTATCGGCATAGAACTCTGTATTTCAAATTCTGCCTACCTCCTAGTTCCACCGCCTTCAAATCCAGACTGATCGCTTCGTGCTTGAGATTGTGGTCCCGTTCCAGGCGCGCCTTTGTCGCTTTGTTCCTCTCCAGCTGTAATTATGATTGAGTTGTACGGTACCGCCGCCGCTCGCAAGCACCCGACGACGCACTTCAACCGTCAAATTGGACAACCTGCTCCTCCATCTCCACCAGTGTCTCCTTCATTCTGCGGCTGGCCTCTTGAGCGGTCCGCTCTTCGCTTTTCAGCATGGCCCCCACGTGGTCGGACAGCTCGCTCTGAAGTGCAGGACTTATTCTCAATTGGTGGAAATGGAATTGCATCAAACAGAGAACGACATGGTCGATCAGTTTCTGTCGGTGGGCGATGCACTGCTGGACGACGTTGAGAGCGCTGTTGGTCACGTCCAGGCAGCGGGTGGTCCGCGTGCGCTGCTTCTGCAGGTCGAACGTGTCGTCCGTCAGGTCCTGCGTCTCCCTGCGATGAGTGAAACTCCACGGCGTACTGTATGTACGTCGGCGCTTAGCTACACACAGTACTCCCCTCATTGTTCAGATTAATTGCTCACCTCTGTATCTCGGCGCTCCAGCGCCGCAGGTCCTTGACCCTCTGGGCCAGCTGATGTGTGGTGTTGCTCTGAAGGCGCCGGCTGACCTTCTCGCTCTTCTCGACCGCCTGACGGGCCTGCCGAAGGACGTCCAGCCGCTGCTCGGCCAGCTGCTCCGCCACCTCCGATGGGGTCGAGATGGAGGCGCGCAGCGGCTGACGACGCTTGCGTCGAAAGTCGCCGTTCTGGGATGGGGTGCATTGTAGCGCTGATTACATTGGGTACTTTTTCGCACGCTCACCTCGGGTTGGCCCCTGACCACTCGCCGCCGACCCAGAACGTCGCTGGCCTCTTTTGGGTTAGACATTGACGTGAAGCGAACTTCAAACTGCTTTGTTGATGGTATGACTTATTTTATTGCGGACTATCAAACACGAATGACGAGTGCCACAACGTGTATACGCACCTACTCAGATTTACAAATGGGAACTTTCGAGGGTGTGTAGACACTGCAACCTAAAGTCACGCTTATTAGTGAATTGGCCGACCGCTTACGGCACAGCGGCTTTCAATCGGAAGTGGGCTTATGAACGCATCACAAGCCACGACTTCCAGTCGCTAATGACTCCTGCAGATATGTACTCCCAAATGTACAGGGTGTAACAGAGTTTCGGGCCGACTTATTTCTTGAATAACTCTTGCTAGGCAACGAATTTGTTAGTGCGGTCTTCTGCATAATGTAGGCAACACTCTAGGAAATTTTATGGACTACATGACGAATCCTCAACGTACAGTACGCGAGCGGCGTGAGCGATTAAAATTTCGGGCTCGTTTCTCAAGGCCCACTTGGCGTCTTTTGAGTCCCGTCTCCTCTCCAACAAACTGTAGCTAAGGGAGAACGATGAAACTTGAAGACAGTATAGCCAAACGTGTTTGCAACTCTGACGCCAATTTTCAACATCCTACGCCAAACTGTGCTCGATTGCGAGCTTAAAACGCAAAACTTGACACTTTCTCAACACCTTCCCTCCTCAATCAGCAGAATTGTGTGTTTTAAGCCGGCAATTGTGCACAGCAGCTTCCAGGATCCTGAAAATTGGTGTCAGAGTTGCAAACACATTTCTCTTCAAGTTTCATCGCTCTAGCTTTCCTGCAGGTTGCTGGAGAGGGGACGGGACTCTGACGTCAGCTGGTTGGCCTTGAGACATAAGCTCGATATTTGAAGCGCTTACGTCGCTACAGTACTGTAATTTGAAGATTAGTCGTGTAGCCCATATAATTTCCTAGAGTGTTGCCTACATTATGCAAAAGACCGCACTAAAATATTCGTAGTCTTGCAAGAGTTATTCAAGAAGCAAATCGGCCCGAAACTCTGTTACACCCTGTACTTACATAGCTGCCAATACCGTACCACATATTTTAACGATCACGGAACACAACTGAACGTCAAAGTCGGAAGTTTTTAGGCAGCCACCAGCAGAAGTTTTGAACGATCGATCCTGTGTTCGGTGTATTGTGCACACTTAGTGCTGTGGCGGTGTCGCGCTGCTGTTTTCGTGTGTTCTACTTCATTTTTAATCAAGCCACATCTGCAACAAAATCATGAGACCGTAATTGTCGCTCCATTGCTGCTTGCAAGGAGAAGTAGTACGTTGTAGGTAGGCGTCCGTGAGGGCGTCTTGATTGGATAGGAGAGGAAGTTGGTAAGTGGCTCGGGACTGCGTGACGGCGCCTCAGGGCATATTTACTTATGCGGGATTGGGAATCCTTCTCCTCCTTTCCGTATGGATTGTCGATACCGTCTCCGCGCCTGTAAGTGGGCAAGGCGACTCGCGCCGTCGGCCGGACTGATTGCCGGCACGCGTTTGCCCGACGCGTGAGGACACTTCGCGTTGGCGGCCACTCTCGTTCCGGGTGAACTAATCCCTTTCTGGGTGGAGTGGAGGAGGGTGAGACTTCCCCCTCAAGTCCCCCCCCCCCTCCACCCCCTTCCTTCGCAAGCAATTTTCTCGCAAGCAAGCAATGTATGTACAATGTACGGTAGGTGCCGTAGAAGATTCCAACTGACGTATAGCCTAGCTTTGTCGGCCGTCGCTGATACACACTAAACGCTGCTCGGAACTACATTGCTGAGAGATCACTGTAGGCCTTAGCGGCTATTCACGTGCGAACTGTAGCGGCCATTCTCGCACAAGCTCTTACAAAGTCGTCCCTTCCGCCGAACTTCTTGGCGGCCTTCCGAAAGAAATTCCTCAGCTTCACTCGGACGCGCACAAATTCCGTCTTCTTCTTCGGGTTCTCCATGAAATCTGCCAGATCGGTTCCTCTTCTCGGCTGAGCGTCATGACCACCCATCCTGGCTGCGATGAGCGGCAAAAGAGTGGCAACAAGCGCGGCTCCAGTGATCGGCGGCAAACGCATTTTGACGCGTTTCCCTTTGACGTAAGCGCGCAATTCTTCACTCGATCGGACCTTTGTGTGTAATGCACTTTGGCGAACTTCTCTGTCTACGTGATCGCCCGCTCGTTCACATGTCGCGCCCGCCGTTCGGACGACGACGGAAGAGTGCGTGCGTTCCACCGTAGAAAGACGGCTAGCAATACGTAACTGAACGAAGTACACGTACATACACCCCCGAGTAGAAACTACTCAAGCTTGCTTGCGCGGTCGGCCTCCCTCCCTTTCCTCGATTAGAGCTTGTCTTAGCGCCGTCGCCTGTGGTGCGCCTCAAAGTAGGTGTATAGTCCGCGCTAGAAGGGGGCAAACCAGCCGCCGCCGACAACCCTCTATGGCTCTTCCTAAGCCCCCTATTCAGCGATGTAGTTTGCACCGAGGGGAGAAGGGGGGGGGGGGGGGCTCTCAAGGGGGGTGTTCCACCTGCCTCTGTAAGCCCCTCGATTATTCTTATTCTCTTCAGCGTCGCCGGCGTGCTAATTAGGTA
>JASAMZ010007409.1:0-153166 GCA_030248115.1 Linhomoeus sp. GSCO2_2 | reverse complement strand
GTTGCAATAATGTGATAACCAACTATGCCATGCTCTTTACGAACGTCCGGATCCATAAGCTTGCTTCCGAGGGGCCACTCTGGTTGAAGTCGCGGTGAAAACATGGGTCCGCTCCGGCACCACAGCACGCTCCGTTTGGCCGAAGCAGTGCCTGAGTGCCCACTTGTACTGGACGGCGTACTTCTCCTGGTTGTCCACGCACTCCCGGCTTTGGTTGGGATGGAATCTGGAAGAGAACGCAACGTGTTTGATTGAACAAGAGAATAGCTTAGTTAGGTAGAACAGAAGTTTGACTTCCTGCCCCTCACTTCTTGATGTGGACGCCCATTCTGATCCTCTTGCCGTGAGTGGGCACTCGGAAGCCCAGGGAACAGTGCGGGCACTGGATGGGGTATCTGGCCGGCATGTGCCGACGCCAGATGTGCTTGAACTGGTCCTGAATGGGAAGGTCACACGCGGCTAACAAACTGTACATCTTGAAACACGGTGTGGCCCACTGCAATCTCAACATTCAATAAACGAGCCAGTGTCAGAGTGTATCCCCAACGCACCAGAATGCCGCCCTTGTGGCATATGTTGCAGTAGGAGGAGCTCTTTGGCTGCTGCGCTTGCTGCTGTTGAGAACTCAGTGGGGAGCCACCAAAAGTGACGTTTCCCAGAGTGGACTCCAGCTCCTGGCGCTGCTCCCCTTCCTCTGAGACCACTGCTATGCCGCCTGAGGCGCTGTCGTGGTCGTCGTCGTCGTCGTTGTGGTCGTCGTCGTCGTCGGGCTGTCGTCCACTGTCCTCAATGGAGGGCGGAGTGACGGAGACCGAGTGGTGCGTGCCCTTGTTCTGAGAGGCTGAAGAGTGCTGGTGGAGTAGGGTGAGTGAATGAGCTCTGAAAGCTCCGCAACGCCCACCCTTGTCTCCCCTGTCCCTGGGGAAGCACTTGGCCAGCAGGCGCTCGAAGCGCTCTCCAGCGCCGTCGTCGCCGTTGTGGTCCTCGTTGTGGTCGCCGTCGTTGTGGTCGTCGTCGTCCATGTGACTCTTGGCGTGGGAGACCAGGGTAGGAGCGTCGTTCGCATAGGCGCTCTTGCACAACTGGCACTCGAGGTTGTCTTCTTTGTCGCGATTCGTCTCTTTGGGAGCTTGTTGCGAAGGGTCGGCTTCGCCGTTGTCGCTCGAGGAGGAGCGCGACCGGCGCAGCACTCGGCCTTCGGTGGTAGAAGCCGATTTGTGGACAGGGGTCGCGTCTGAAGAACAGCCGAAAACCAAGACTAGACGACGTGAAGGTCGTCAGAGTAATCATAATATGGTAAACTACAGCCGCGACCCCCCCCCCCCCCCCCCATCGGTTCATCCTCCCATGGAAATGATAAATTCACATTGATAATGCAAACGAATATTGTCACTTTCGTAAACTTGAAGACGCCACAGCTCACCACACGTATAGAACCATAGTGCTACGATCGTTTACCTCTCTCCTCTCCAGGGAAGCACTGCTCCAGTAGTAGGTCCAGCTCCCTCCTTCCCTTCTCTCCCACAATGGCCCTATTCGGTCCCTCCCAGTGCCTCTTGGCGTGACCTATCAGGGCGGGAGGGTGGTCGGCGTAACTGTCGCCGCACACGCGACACTGCAGGAGACGACGGCGGGGCTTGTACTGGGAGGGAGTTTGGTCGGTGGGGGGAGGGCCCTCGGCGGCAGGAAGGATACCTGCAAGGGGAGAGGATCGGCCACTCTCCAATTCAGCCATGGTCCAAGGTTTTCACAGCATCTTGACCCCTTCTCCCCCTCCCCTTTCCTCTCTCCCCTCCCCCCCCCCCCCCTCCCCCCTCCCCCACTCACTCACCAGGGAAGCACTCAGCCGCCAGAACTCTTGCGGAGTCCAGTCGACTGCTGAAGGCTTCCTCTTCAGAGTTGTCCTCCCCCCTCTCCCTCCAGTGCTTCCTCGTGTGAGTCCACAGGCCCGGCACGTGCTTCAGCAGTCTCTCGCCGCACACCTGACACTCCACGCGACCCTTGGGGCTGTCTTCGGGAGCTTCGGCGTCGGCCGTTGAGTGGGCGTAGGCCGCCTGGCGTGGAACAAAGTGCTGTATAGAGAAAGACATATAGAGGGACTGCGTGTATCTGTCACACCTCAAACTGCGCAACCACCCAGAAGGAAAGGAGCCACATGGCGGACTCTGGGTGACGACCACCAAGAATGCGCAATATTGCGCGTTTGGGTGGACTGCGGAGTCGGCGTAACCTACCTACCAAAGAAGTGGGCAGAAAGGCAAGGCTCCTGTCTTAGCGTCAAGCGCTTCAGTTTCCGCTCTACCACAGTAATCTTCTTCCATCCTACTCGCCTGAATGTCCCCAAAGCATTGACTGTAGAGATCCTTGAACTCTTCCCTCTTCTCCAGTTCCCCCTCCTGTCTCCACTCTCGAAACTGTCCCTCCCCATAGAGATTGACGACGTGTGTGCGCACGTGCGAGTAGAGGCCGGCCAGACACCTCCTGTAGCTCTGATGGCAGAGACCGCACTCCAGCTTCTCGGCTTCCGCCGCTGTGGCCTGTGACGACATGCGCACGCATTTAGCAAACGTAAAGCGTATGTGCGATTGTGTCGTGAGGCTAGGGCGGGGGGGGGGGGGTGGAGGCGATTGACCGACATTTGGGCGAAGGGGTTGCCAAGAACAAGAATCGCGTTCGTGATTGAATTGCCCAAAAAGTGTCTAATACTCGTGTTTTTGCTCAATTTTGAAACATGTTATGCCAAAATGGCTAAGAAATCGCCAAAAGTGGTCCCGCAGACACAAAAAGTTTTGCATTCTTACCCGTGGCTTTAGGGGGCGGGGAGCGGCGTGCGCCCAATCGCATCTACGACGCAAAGGATGGTGGTATGAAATCACACGCTGCTACTAATCTAAACCCTAGAATAGAGGTCAAACCTTCAGATGACTCCTCTCTTCGAGGGTGACGCTTCGACAGGACGGCGCCCACTTCTTCTCTTTGTACTGTTCATCATCGTCGTCGTCATCGTCACTGCTACTACTGCTGAGTTCTTCCGTGCCCGACTGGCGAACTTCCGTGTCTCCGCGACGGGCCAACGAGAGAACGTTAGCCGCGCTGGCGGACGCATGGACGCCGATGCTTCCCCTGTCGCCGGAACTGCGCGGAAGCTCCGAGTTGCTGCCGCCAGACTGCGCAATAGAGCGTCGGCAGAGCGCCTTCAATTCGGCCTCTTTGGAGAGAAAGTCGGCCGTCACCTTGAATGTGACCTGAAACACGGCATGCCATGCCAATGCCACTGCCACGGCCAGAAATTGTTAATTTCAGGCACGCAAAACGGCATTTCCACACCTGCACTCCGGGGCCGGCGGAGGACAAGCTGGATTCTCGCCCGGCACTGGCGTTACTGGAGGAGGCGCAGTGGCACTCGACGTAGTGAGCGTGAAGTGAGTGGAGAGTGGGCAGACGGACAAAGGGGCACTTGGGACAGGGATAGGGTAAGAAGGACAGGTGCTCCACCGCTATGTGCGCCTCCAGCTCTGTCTCTGTGCTCGCCGCTTCCTCGCACAGGATGCAGCTGAAATTTGGACTTCACGGAGTGTCTTTCGATGACAATGGAGCATTTTGAGTGTGGCTTCACTACTGATAAGACCAGGCAAGTCGTCCGGGGGACGCAGTATACTCCACAAAGTTGGACCCCTACGCACAGTGACTCCTTTCCTGTTGTGGCCTCCTGATACATTGGAGTGCAAAACTAAGGCCGAATTCGTGATTGTCACCTCTTAAAACCTCAGAATCGACATACAACACCCATGACTTCCTATGGACTACCGGAACCGAAATCCAGCAGTGGGGGTACGGTAACATGCAAATTCGTCATATGTACGTTCAAACATCATCTAAACGCTAAACAAATGCCAAATTCGTAATCAGCGCTCCCGAAAACCCCGAAATCGAGTATAATATCGCGAAAGTCGACCCGACACCCAATACTCAAATGGACGCGGCAGGGTTACTGTAGCTCTGAAAATATTTCAAAAACACTTTTCTAGACCAGAATTAAGCGTAAAATCGTTTGAAACCACTTTTGGAGCGATTCGGTAACGAATACGAGCGCCACAGACGCTGAAACGCGAAAATCGCAATTTTCGACCCCGGAGTCAAAAAAGTTCCACCAAAATAACTTTTTTGTTTCAACCGATTTTCTCCGTTCATGGCTCATTCGATAGAGGACATCTGGGAAGGAGCACCAAAAGCGGTCTCGCCGCTCTAGCTGCCACCTAGCTCGCACAGCAGCCCGTCAAAGTTGGAAAAGCGCCAAAATTCGCGAATTTTTCAAATTTGGCGCCAAAATGGGTCCCGCAGCGATCCAATTCTTTTTTCTGTGTTCGGTAGTATCGAGTACTACAACATACCAAAAGATAGTATATACCATTATATGCAACTTTTTCGAGTTCTACCTTGTACTATGCCTTTTTCAGTACTTTGAAAATTTAAATTATTTAATTTCCCGCCAACGGGGTCCCGCAGCGTGACCCCATATGTCGTGCAGGTTGCCCACTCACTAGGCCTACCCAACGCAAAAGACCGTTTGCAAATCGGCCCTTTCACGCGCGAACGCCATCCGGTTAAAATTACTGCGTTTCGCGCACAATCGCTATATACTCCACACTTTTTGTGGAGTATAAAAACATCCGCATTCAAGTACCGAAACGGTTTCTGTCCCAGCTGCAACGCAGGCGGATCGCCGCCGCCGCTAGCGCCGCCCTCGCTCATTGGCACTGCTGTAGTCTTCTTGGTACAGAGATGTGTAGGTAGTGTAGAACTTCTTTCGTACTCAGCCCACTGCGACTGAAATCCTGACTGCCGCTGCCGTCATACCCAGTCCCAGAGGCGACGAATCTCGCATTGATATTCCGAATTCTGCTGTGCCAACAAATTCACGAAGGATTGTTCCACGAGGGTTTATTGTTTATAGTGTACTTCGATAAATCTTGTATTGTTTCACAACGGACTCGTTTTGATACAAGACTAAATGGTAAACAATCTTTCACATAATGTCGTATAGTGTTTCAGAAAGCGGTACGGTAGAATGTGTTCATTTCGCCTACGATAGTATAGTCACTGGGCCAACTACATATGCGAGACGCTCTCAAATCTCGGCGTTGGAAAGTCGCAACGACCGGACCATGCAGGACTCGACTCGGTACATTTGATGCTGTGGTACTCGAAGATTGCAGCAACCCAACATGCTGACATTATGACGAAATCGTAATTCGTATAGTCGTATAGCTGCCTGTGCGTCCAACCTCCTGAGGCCAGACCTGTTTGTGCATCCAACCTCCTGTGGGGTTTTCGAGGACACAGAACACGAATCCAGTGTTTGTTTCTGGATTCGAGCTGCCCCTTGCTCATGACCTCAATGGTACCCACTCCTGCAAACCTGTCCGTGAGGAGGAACTCCTCCCCCCCCCCCCCCCAACCCCGACCTCCCCCCCCCCCCTGCTGAAGGTGTCCACTTCGTGGACATGGACAGGGAGTGTATTCTAGGAAAGTCCCGACCCCCCCCCCCCCCTAGTGGGGGGTAAGGACAGGTGAATTTGTTCGGGGTGAAGTTGAACAGGCTGTGTATCTCAGATGACTTCTCAGCCTCTAAGCTACACGACCAAATTCAGCGTGCTATATTTGCGGGTGCCAAACTCGCTTCAGAGTGAGCAGTGCAGCTCTGAATTAGCACTAAGTCCTGAGTACTTCGATTCGATACATCGTGTTGGCATGTGATGGCATGGCACTGTCTGCCAAACGGGTGCCAAACTCGCTTCAGAGTGAGCAGTGCAGCTCTGAATGAGCACTAAGTCCTAAGTACTTCGATTCGATACATCGTGTTGGCATGTGATGGCATGGCACTGTCTATGCGCGTGGGTTAGTGGGTGCACGGACGCACGCGCCTGTTGATGCAGGAATGTGGGTGGGTGAGGGGGGGGGGGGGGGGGTCGTTGCACTTGCACTTGCACATGTTGCGCTGCGCTTACTGCATACGTTACGTTTGAGTGCTGCAGTGGTGTAGACACCTACTCGCGTTTCGTCAGTGGTGACGGGTGAGTGAGGCGCGTACCCGCCTGCGCGTTGCGCCTATGTGACAACCGTCATGCGTGTGAGCAGAGCACGCTGAATTTGTTCGTGTAGCTTAGAGGCTGAGAAGTCATTGGAGATACACAGCCTGTTCAACTTCACCCCGAACAAATTCACCTGTCCTTACCCCCCACTAGGGGAGGAACTTTCCTAGAATTATAATGAGATTGGACGATCAGAAGCCACTTTTGAAAATACCGTAGCGAACGCGGACTGCTTATGACATTTCAAATTCAAACTTCCATGTCGCTCATTCTTTGACCAACCAGCGCGAAGTTTGAAATTTGAATTCAAACACAAAGCAGTGATACAGCGTCATTCCTCAGTTGTGTTGTGTGGACTTTTGTGCGAGTGAAAGAGAGCGATGTCTTTGCAATTGTAGGGAAGTGAGTGAAGAGTGGGTGCGAGAGCGAGCGGTCAGTGAGAGTTGTTGTCTCGGTAGTTGCAACGTGACACCTACGTTTGTCGAGGACGTTTTGCCTTTTGCGAAGTGACGCGCAAGCGTGCTATATTTTCCTCCGATACTTGAAAAGGAATTGAAGTTCAGTTTGTAACTTTTCACAATGGGAAAACCGGGTAAAAGTTTGACTGGTAGAAAAGAGCGAGCCAAACGGAAATCGACAATTAGGACGCCAATTGCAAAACTCCCTTATGCAACAACTTCCGCCTAGACATCCGCATGGATCCACGGCTGCAACGCGACTACCTCGTCTCTCCCACCACTGCCACCAGTGCGTCCCCAGCCACGACTACTACTCCTACCACCACAAGTGCCATGGAGACAAGAACCACCACCACCACGAAAACGACGACAACCGTCTCCTCCACTGCAAGCGGGAAGCGGGGCAACCTCCAAAGCACCCCCGTCAACCACGGTATGTTCAACGAAAACGAAGTCTGCGACTACTGCGGCCCAGGTACTACTGGAGTCGACCACGCCTTCGGTTGTCCAGCCGACTTCGTCCACTACGACCTAAGGTGTGCAGGGGGAAGAGACGAAGGAGGCGGAGTGGTGGCAGAAGCGGTGGGTATTGTACTCAGCCATAGCCCTACTGGTGGCCTTGCTGCTATCCGCCATCCTGTTCTTCCTGTGCTGGTACCTAACCCACTTGGAAGGCAACAAGCTTCGTTTATAAAAACTCGACTACTGTATTCTGACTGACATTGTAGTGAGTTTTGATGTTTTCGCGGAAAGTGTGAGGATTTACCGCTCTTATCGCCCCGCCTGACGAGCTCCGCCTTCGTTGTGCTCAGCTTCACGAGCTCTCTCTCTTCACAAGAGTGTATTGCGAAGCAATATTGAATTCGCCCGGGATTTATTATTTTTGAGCGAAAAAATACTCGCTTTTAAGCTCCGTATTAACAAGCTGTTTATACTCCACAAAAAAGTGTGGAGTATATAGCGTTTGTGCGCGGAACGCAGAAACTTTGAGTCAACGGCGTTCGCGCGTGAAGCGGCCGATTTGCAAACGGTCTTTTGCGTTGGGTAGGCCTAGTAGGTGGGCAACCTGCACGATATATGGGGTCACGCTCCGGGACCCCGTTGGCGGGAAATTCAAAAATTTAAATTTTCAAAGTACTGAAGAATGGGTTAAACAAGGTAGAACTCGAAAAAGTTGCATATAATGGTATATACTATCTTTTGATATGTTGTAGTGCTCGATAAGGCCGAGGGTGGAAGAAATGAATTGGATCGCTGCGGGACCCATTTTAGCGCCAAATTTGAAAAATTCGCGAATTTTGGCCCTGGGTCAACTTTGACGGGCTGCTGTGCGAGCTAGGTAGCAGCTAGAGCGGCCAGACCACTCTTGTTGCTCCTTCCCAGATGTCCTCTATCGAATGAGCCATGAACGGAGAAAATCGGTCGAAACACAAAAAACTTTCTTACACTGCGACTTTTTCGACTCCGGGGTCGAATTTTGCGCTTTTCGCGTTTCAGCGTCTGTAGCGCTCGAATGCGTTGCCGGATCGTTCCAAAAGTGGTTTCAAACGATTCTGCGCTTAATTCTGGTCCAGAAAAGTGTTTTTGACAAATTTGCAGAGCTACAGTAACCCTGCCGCGTCGGTTTGAATTTTGGGCGTCGGGTCGACTTTGCCAATATTATACTCGATTTCGGGGTTTTCGGGGTCGCTGATTACGAATTTGGCATTCGTTCAGTCTTGAGATGATGTTTGAACACACCTATGTCGAATTTGCATGATACCGTACCCACAGTGCAGAATTTCAGTTCCAGGACTCCATAGGAAGTTAGGGATGTTGTATGTTGATTCTGGGATATTCTGGGATGTAGATCACGAATTCGGCATTAGTTTTCCGATTGGGAGTGCCAGGAGGCCACAACAACAGAGGAGTCACCGTGCGTAGGAGTTCAAATTTGTGGAGTATACTGCGTCCCCCGGACGACTTGCCTGGTTTAAAAAAGTTGAGTTGTTTTATTAATACAGAGTGGTTTGTGAGTCTTTTAAAGTGGAAGAGTAAAAGAGTGGATACTTTTGTAAAGTATTTCGAAGCCTTTCGGATATGACGCGCGCCCGCCCGTAGTCCACTATTCATGTGCTACTTCTGACACACTCCTTTCTGAGGGGTTCTTGCAGGGCAACATTGGGATCGCCCGGGATTATTTTTTTGAGCAAGACACACGCATTTCTGAGCGGTTGTTGCAGGGCAACATTGGGATCGCCCGGGATTAATTTTTTTAGCAGACAAAGTTGTTTGTAAGACAAGGGTTTAAAAAAACAAAAGCATTTCTTTAGGAATGACCGTTCAACAACTGCCTCAACGTAAGCTTTCAAACGGTCGAACGAATGCCGCTCTACAACGTAAGACGAGCGAGTTAGGGGCGATTTGCTGTTTGAACCTTTGAGTTACTGTAGCTCGCCAAATTCAAACTTTCGAATCTCGACTTCTCTTGACGAAACACGAGCAAGTAAGAGAAGTTTTGCGTTTTGAAGTTTTGGGTTACTGTAGCTCACGATATTCAAACTTTTGAGTTTCGACCAATAGAATAACAAATGATCGGTGAGTCAAGAGCTATCCAGCAACTCAAGATCGTCTCTCTACGACGCACGCTGAGCGAGTTAGAGCGATTTGTATGCTAAAAACGCGAGAATGTCGCTTTTCGTGGTGCGTGTTTGCGTAATTAACAAATTTTTTTACGCCAAGTGAAAGAGCACGTCGAGACCTTTTAGTTGACCTACGCACCCCGCTCTACGACGTAAGACGAGCGTGTTAGAGCCGTTTTGCGCTTTGGACCTTCGGGTTACTGTAGCGCGCGCAATTCAAATTTTTGAATTTCGGCTTCTCCTAACGGAATTATCAGTGTGCCGAAACCTATTCAACGAACTCAAGATCGTCTCTCTACGACGGAAGACGAGCGAGTTAGATAAGTTTCGCGTTTTAAACCTTTGGGTTACTGTAGCTCCAGAAATTCAAACTTTTGAGTTTCGACCAATAGAAGAACAAATGATCAGTGAGTCGAGAGCTATCCAACCAACCCAAGATCGTCTCCCTACGACGCACGCTGAGCGAGTTAGAGCGATTTTTGCGTTAAAAACGCAAGAATGTCGCTTTTCGTGTTGCGTGTTTGCGTAATTAAAAAACTTTTTTATGCCAAGCGAAAGCGCACGTCGAGACCTTTCAGTTGACCTATCGCACGCCGCTCTACGACGTAAGACGAGCGAGTAATAGCCGTTTTCAGTTTGAACCTTCGGGTTACTGTAGCGCGCGCAATTCAAACTTTTGAATTTCGAAGTCTCTTAGCAACATTACCAGTAAGTCGAGAGCTATCGATAAAGCCCAAGATCGCCTTCCTACGACGCTCCAACGCCGAGATATAAGAGCGTGACGAACGGACGGACGGACGGACGAACGCACGGACGATAAGCTCTCGTAGGGGTTCGCCCGGCTGAGGCCGGGCGAAAAAAGTGACAGAAATTTTCAGAGCCGTATTATGTAGTGAGTGAATGAATAAAACACGTCACGAATCGACTACCACAGTGCGCATTTTAGTGGTTAAATAATATTTTGCTATCGCATAAAAAGGCACGTCGAAGAGCTTTTATTTGACGTGTCGATTGTAGTTCTACGACGTCAGACGGGTGAATTAGGGCCGTTTTGCGTGTTTTGACATTCGGGTTACTGTAACTCGCGAAATTCAAACTTTTGAGTTTCGATCGATGGGAAGACAAATAATAAGGGTGTCGAGGCCTCTCCGACGGCCTTGAGATCGTATCTCTATGACGCACGGTGAGCGAGTTAGAACGATTTTAGTGCCAAAATCACGAGAATGGCGCTTTCTCTTGTGCGTGTTTGCGTAATTGAAAAGGTTTTGCTGCCACATAGAAGAGCACGTCGAGAGCTTTCACCTGGCGTGGCGATTGCCGCTCTACGACGTAATACGAGCGAGCTAGAGCCGTTTTGCGTTTTGACCTTCGGGGTACTGTAGCGCGCGCAATTCAAACTTTTGAGTTTCAACCAATGAGAGAACAAATGATCAGCGAGTCGGGAGCTATCCAAAAAGCTCGAGATCGTCTACGATTCAAGTTGCGCGAGTTAGAGCGATTTTAGCGTCAAAATGTCGAGACTGGCGTTTTCGGCGGTGCGTGTTTGCGTAATTGAGAGAACTTTTGCAGTCGCATGAAAGAACGCGTCGAGAGCTTTCACCTGACGTGTCGATTGCCGCTCTACGACGTAACACGAGCGAGCTAGAGCCGTTTTGCGTTTTGACCTTCGGGGTACTGTAGCGTGCGCAATTCAAACTTTTGAATCTCGACTTCTCTTAGCGGAATGATCAGTGAGTCGAGACCTATTCGTAGAGCCCAAGATCGTTTCTCTACGTCTTTCCAACGCCGAGATCCGTGAGCGTTACGTACGCATGTACGCACGTATGCACGCACGTACGTACGCACACACGCCGAGCTCTCGTAGGGTGTCGCCCGGCTGAGGCCGGGCGAAAAAAGGCGAGGAAGAAGGACACCCATCGAAAAAGTCGTTCCTCAACAACGTCTACCAGTACCGCCGTCTCGGCGTCGTCGCCCGGCTACCGGCTCCGTCCGAAGTATGTCGCAACCTCCAAAGTCGAGCAGAAGCAAGGCCGTGGTCGAAGTTCACGAATCGGACACAACCAGCGACACTGAAGTTGACGACCGACAGTCTGAAGTGCCAGTCTACTTCCACGTTCCGCCTCTGCGGCCCATCCTACTACTACCCGTAGACAAGACAGACTCCTGGTCGGCCCCTTTCCACGACCCCAGCCGACTGCCGCCTTCTTCCTCTTCGAAGGTGATAATTCTTCCCTTTTGATTGCTCGCCCCCGCTTCTCCAACAACGGCAGTGTCCGTCTTTCAGTCGCCGGTTAGCGCCAGCATCGACGCCGCCAGCCCCTCCGCCATCGACGTCTCCGTTGGAGCCTGGAGGCGCGGAGCTTTCGGTCACGGACGACGCCGAAGGGACCACCACCACTGAGTAGAAGTCTACCAGCGCCGACCTCGAGGAAGAGAGAAAGAGCGAAGTTGAAGACGAGTACATGGATGACAGTCAGATACTAGTAACGCGAATCAACGTGCGCAGTCGCCCTTTGTACTTCATTTGTTCTGCGTCCTCCACTGCACCTTTGAAGCACCTGAAATAGTGTGCGTGACGTAAACCTGGATGCCTGGAGCATACATAGTACCTAGATAAATGCACGTTGAGTTGTATAGGTATGCAGTGTGTTATATAGGCACTAGGCAGCCAATCGTTTCGCTCTGCAAATCGAGCCACTTCGCGGCTCATAGTAGAGCACGTAACACACGGCATCACAAACACCGCCAACGATACTATCACTATATTTTGGACGATTTCTTAGGACTGCACGACAAGACTTACGCAGATGTTACGTGACCTTAGGTACCTGTATGCGTCCACTTTGTGCGCACTACGTAGGATTAGCCGAAATGACAACGACAGCATCCACGGACAGAGCACGCCTAACAAACCGCCTGAGGGCTTTTTATCCGATTTCTCATCCGATTTGGACGGGGTTTTTTTTAATCGATAGCTCTCGAGGGATAGTAGGTGTGGAAGGACCTTCATTTTTTTCGCGTAGTGGGAAAATTTTGAGAAAAATTCAAAAATTTGAAAATTTACTTACTGAGAGGGTGTTCACCCAGCTAGAATTTCTGGAATAGTGGGTCGATTTTGATGCCCTTTGGATATGTTATAACCCTCTACGAGAGCTTCTGCGGAAAAAAAATCCCGAGCCAATCGGCCGACGCGTTCTCGGGTTACGGTAGCCGAAAGTGGTTTTTTGAGAAAAATTTGCTTTTAAAAAATCCTAGTAAATCAGGGAGTTGTTGGATCGGGCCAGATATCTCAAATCGGCAAGATTAACATGTTCTCTTTCGTTTAAGACCAAAATCGCCGAAATCCGCCGAGGAAATCTTGAGTTCTGCTGTGCCAACGGGTCTCCGTCGGGGGTCGAAAATGCCGATTTTTAACTTTCGGCCATTCTAGCGCTCGATTGCGTTGATTTACGGCCAAATGGACTGGACCACGCGATTCCCCGTTGAAAACTGATCCGGAATCGATTTTCAAAAATATTTTTTCGGCTACCGTACCCCGGCCGCGTCCAAAATTCGAATTTCCACCCGGGTGGTCAAAATCAATGTTGGAGTCGATCCCGGTGCTTTCGAGGTCGCTGATGCCGAATCTGGCGTTATTTTGGCGTTTCGGATCAAGACTGGCGAGTATTGGTCGAAAATCGACCTACCGTAGCCCTACGTCGACGAAACTGAAAGTGTGGTAATTGTACGGTTGAAGTGTCGATTCCAGGGTATTTGGCGGCGAGGAACGCGAATTCGCTATTGGTTTCTCCATTTTGTGTCGATTTTGCCATCAAACAGCCACTTTCCCAATGCCGAAATTCAAATTTGAATGCAACTTTTACCGTACTCTCCTCAAACTATGTTGTAACTCAAATTTGCGCGCGCATTTAAACTGCTGAATTGAAGGAAATGCAGTGCGGAAAGACGGCGTGGTAAAGTAAGCATTTGCGCATGAATTGTCAATTCTTCCCGTCCAAAATGACAAGGCGAGTCTGCGATTGGCCCAGCCCCGAATCTTAGCTGCCGGCTACCGGTTGAATCGAAGCGAAATGGCACATTTTGGACTCAATTCGGCCTGGTCTACAGGATTTCGGTGTTCTGCCACGCGCCGGCCGGTCCTTGTAGGGGGAGGGAATACGCGTACTCTGAAACTCGCGCGCTGGCGGAATTTGTGGAGAACCTTTGGGCGGAAATCGGCCTTATTTCTCATGATAAGTGAGTGGCGGCCTGCGTTCTCCCGTTCTGGTCGGAGTGCTTCACTGCAGGCTCTCCTGCACGTTTCCCTTGTCTGTAAGGGGTCACAAGTACCAGTGTCATAGCGGCGTCTAGCAGTGGGTTCAACTGAAGCATAAACGGCACCGCGTTGCTCACGAAGAAGTTTTCAATGTCAAATTTCAGTAAAAATTTTAGGATTAGAAATGCAAATACTGGCGCGAAGCACATTAGCGGCGTCAGCGACTGACAGAAGAAGACGATGGCCAAGTGACGATTCCGTTTCAGGGATTTCATTCTGAGGGCATCCCCTCTGATTTGTTTCAGTTGCGACTTCGTGTAGACGTAGGACCGCACGTAGCAGAACAGAATGAAAGTGTAGGCGAGTAGAAATGACAGCAGGAAGGCGAGCTGGCGAATGGCCTAAAGGATTTGTTGTTGAAATAACTCAATTCCTATCATTTGAGTTGTCGTTCAGTTATTGCCAAGCATATCTACTATTCTATGTACCGGATTTTTCCGCTTATAAGCCCATGGGCTTATACGTGGTTTTGGCGCTTTCTTCAGACTAAAACTGGCGCCGCATACAAGCCCAGGGCTAATAAGTGGCAGTCGACTTCCTGGCTTCATCTTCGTATGTCACTGGTTAGTAGCAAGTTTGCTAAAATTGTGATGTTTCAGTGCACTCAAAAGACGCAAGTGTTAATGGAAAGTTGCCCAAAGCTGCTAGTTGACAGTTTTCGTAACATTTGTTGGCATTTTCCCCCCAGACTTAACCCTTATTCGTCACTTAAATGGGACTTCTACAAGCCACGCTCCAGGAAAAATCTGTACACCATGTATTAGCCCATGGGCTTATATGTGGCAGTGAAAACAACGTATAAGCCCATGGGCTTATAAGTGGATGGGCTTATATGCGGAAAAATCCGGTACCTTCATGCGCTACCAGACCGGTACATGCTATCAGCTATGCTCAGTACCCACCGCCAGCATGCCCCGAAACTGGCCACAGCAATAGTTGGGAATGCCAGAACGAAAAGGTGGGATATCGTCAAATAGAACCGTCGAGCTGACAGCCGTCGCAGTAACATAACCCGTAGTGCACATACACGCAATGCGCCTGGGTGTGAACATGTCGTCGTGGCAGTGCGGGACGCAAATGCTGATGAAACTGGAAAACGCATAACAATTTTGTATTTAATAAATATCGTTAAGTCCCTACTCTCGTCATGGTCTTCGGTAGCGAGTGACTCACGAAAGTTGGGAAGAGAAGATGAGACATTCGAGTACTTTCGGTAACTCTTCAACGTGAGCTACTGTACCTACATAATTAATGTAAAGCACCACTACCGGTTGTAGGGCGGCCACAGAAGGGCAAAGGCGGTCAAAAGACTGGCGTTGGCCATGCCCAAGACAATCAACAAATACTGGGCGCTTTGCGGAAGAAATATTGCCGGTCCAAAAAGAAACTTGTGTAGTTCGCCGCTGCTATCTTGGTAGAAAACCAGGCCCAAAGTGAACCCGGCGACACTGGCGTAAATGTCTGTGACGGCCAAATTCAGCAGCAGAAGACGATACGTCTGAAACATCATGTCTCAAAATTCTAAGCGTGTTGAGCAAACCTGTCATATCGGGCAACAAAATGTTGGAAAGTCAACATGTGTACCCTTTGACTTACGGTAAACCGCTTACATCTTTGACCACCGTTCTGTTTACGCTCATGATTACGACCAGAATATTCAGTAGAACGCTGCCGGCAGGCATCACCCAATAGCATATTCTGATTAGAATCATTTGCGGAGAAGTCAGTCCGAACTTGAGAAGTTCCTCAGTCGAGTTTGTCATGTCTGCGCCGTGAACCCACACAGTGGCATGAGACAGCGACATAGAAGCTCCATAGCTTTTGACGTCTGACTCTCCTGACTGCGCACGACCCGTCAACACGACGACAACAACCATTACATCCCCCGAAGGCGTCTGTTGCTACCTACCTATGTTTCCGAGTTAGGACCCTTCAGTCACCTGCCATCTTTGCAATTGCGACCAAATTAGAAGCATTCGGAGGGACTATAATTGAGCGCTATATGTAGCTGCTTACGAGTAGTTGGCACATGACTACCAAGTTTATAATATCACTAGGTACGGTGCGGTGTGCACCTGACGACAGGGCGGATAATAGCAACTTGGACTACCGTAGATTCAGTTTCAGTCGCAAGGCAATGGAAACTAAAACGAAAGTGGTACAGACACCATAACTGATACTCTAACTGAAGCTCACAATTTGTATCAGCAGACAGGTATTCGCTGAGTCGCTGAGCATTTTCATGAAATTTCTGCCAAATGTTACGTTCTATCGTACCTATCGATTCAATTCATTTTGACATTCTGGGCTCTCAGTAACTAAACTAATTATTCGAAAGTGGACGTCACACGCTGCTAATGGCCAGGTAAATACACCTACATGTGATTAGCGTTGCGCGAATCCATGGACGCAACCGGTCTACAATGTCCAAAGGCCCACAATAACACAATCCGTACATCAGAACAAGGGCATGCAACCGATTTGCAGATTATACAGTGTTCCTCAGAGATGTTGCTGCGAAGGCATTGGTGTCTGTCTGTCTGTCTGTCTGTCTAAGTTTTTATAGATGAACCGATCCGACACAGCCCGCAGGCCGTAATCCACCGCGGTGGGGCGGATCATCTGTAAAGAACCTCGACCAAGCCAGACGCGGCGCGGTCAGAGATGCTCATCAGCGTGATCGGTCAGTATGCAGGCAGCAGTCCCCCTCGATTGCTCAAGGGGCCCCTAGGGGCTTCCTCTGCCAGATTCTGAACACGAAGACGCCTTTGCGATAAGCGCTGACCCGCCTTAGCGTGTAGTACACGTACGCTCTCCGGCATAGTGGCTGTGGAAAATGCTATCAAAGCGACTTTCGCCGCAGCAAATCCCATTGGGTCAGTCACCGGGAATCGAACCGCCCTCCGCACGCGCCGCAAGACGCGATTGGTCGTTTGGCCCGACGCGCTAACCGACTCGGCCACTTTGCCATCTCTTATCACTATCACAACTCTGTGATGCTTATCACAACTCTGTGAGGCTGGGTAGTGGAAGGAACGTATGGATCTTGACCTCGGATCATCTTCAGCAGAGCCAGACAACCCCTTCGGTAGGATTTGACCAACAGAAGAATGGCTAGCCCGTCACACAATGGGTTAATCGTGATGAGAGAGCTTGAGAACATCTACATTACTATGCTAGCTAGGTGTTTTGTCTGTCCGTCCGAGTACGCTTGCCTCCGTAGCACTTCGCCACGCGACGCTTCAGCATGCGCTTGCCTCGCTAGCACTTCGCCACGCGACGCTTCAGCAGGCACGCGCCAGGAAGCCAGCAGGACGCCAGCAGCGTCCCGCAGAGAAGCTCGCTCGCTTCGATCGATCGACCGCAGAGGATCAATCGCTGCACGGCCAGCGTCGCCTGTTGCTGCCTGCCTTCAACGCAGGCTTTGCCTGAACAGTACGGCAATGCACGGTAGCAGAGCCTTGCAAAAGCGAACAGTGCGGCAGTGGGCGGTACAGCAGAGAACCTTGCAATGTGCAATTGCAACAGAGCCGAACAGTACGACAATGCTCGCGCAGGCAATTCAAGCCGCTTCAGCGACTATTTCGCTTGCAACAGGACAATCGGCCCGCTCTCTAGCATTTGTTTTGCGCGTCGCTTTGTACGGCGCGTTCGCGAGGCAGTCAGCGAAATTAGCTTGCAACAGGACAGACTTTCTGCAACAGGACGCTGCAACAGTACAGACGTTGCAACAGGATCGTCGCGCGAGGCGACCAGCGCCGTTGGCTCGCAACAGGACAAACCTTTGCAACAGGACATGTTTTGCTGCAACAGGAAAAATCTTGCAACAGGACAGATCTTGCAACCGGAAAATCTGCCCGCTTTCTATGATTTGTTTTGCGCGGCTCTTTGTACGTTGCGTTCGCGAGGCAGTCAGCACTGTTGGCTTGCAACAGGACAGACTTTCTGCAACAGGACAAATGTTGCAACTGGACAAATCTTTCAACAGGACAGACCCTGCAGCAGGACGGATCTTGCAACAGGACAGACCCTGCAACAGGACGATCTTGCAACAGGACAGATTTTGCAACAGGACAAATCTTGCAACAGGGCAAATCTTGCAACAGGATGGTCGCGCGAGGCGACCAGCGCCATTGGCTCGCAACAGGACACATCTTGCAACACGACAGATCGTGCGACAGGGCAGATCTTGCAACAGGACAGATCTTGCAACAGGACAAATCTTGCAACAGGACAGACCTTGCAACAGGACAGATTTTGCAACAGGACAAATCTTGCAACAGGACTGATCTTGCAACGGGACAGATCTTGCAACAGGACAGACCTTGCAACAGGACAGATCTTGCAACAGGACAGACCTTGCAACAGGACAGATCTTGCAACAGGACAGATTTTGCAACAGGACAGATCGTGCAACAGGGCAGATCTCGCAACAGGACAGATCGTGCAACAGGACAGATCTTGCAACAGGACAGATCTTGCAACAG
Organism: Linhomoeus sp. GSCO2_2; assembly: GCA_030248115.1. NCBI lineage: Eukaryota > Metazoa > Nematoda > Chromadorea > Monhysterida > Linhomoeidae > Linhomoeus > Linhomoeus sp. GSCO2_2. The sequence goes on along the minus strand of JASAMZ010007409.1, from coordinate 135,193 downwards.
GACAGATCTTGCAACACGACAGATTTTGCAACAGGACAGATCGTGCAACAGGACAGACCTTGCAACAGGACAGATTTTGCAACAGGACAGATCTTGCAACAGGACAGACCTTGCAACAGGACAGATTTTGCAACAGGACAGACCTTGCAACAGGACAGATTTTGCAACAGGACAGATTTTGCAACAGGACAAATCTTGCAACAGGACAAATCTTGCAACAGGACAGATCGTGCAACAGGACAAATCTTGCAACAGGACAGATTTTGCAACAGGACAGATTTTGCAACAGGACAAATCTTGCAACAGGACAGACCTTGCAACAGGACAGACCTTGCAACAGGACAGATCTTGCAACAGGACAGACCTTGCAACAGGACAGATTTTGCAACAGGACAAATCTTGCAACAGGACTGATCTTGCAACGGGACAGATCTTGCAACAGGACAGACCTTGCAACAGGACAGATTTTGCAACAGGACAGATTTTGCAACAGGACAGATCTTGCAACAGGGCAGATCTCGCAACAGGACAGATCGTGCAACAGGACAGATCTTGCAACAGGACAGATCTTGCAACAGGACAGATCTTGCAACACGACAGATTTTGCAACAGGACAGATCGTGCAACAGGACAGACCTTGCAACAGGACAGATTTTGCAACAGGACAGATCGTGCGACAGGGCAGACCTTGCAACAGGACAGATCTTGCAACAGGACAAATCTTGCAACAGGACAGATTTTGCAACAGGACAGATTTTGCAACAGGACAAATCTTGCAACAGGACAAATCTTGCAACAGGACAGATCGTGCAACAGGACAAATCTTGCAACAGGACAGATTTTGCAACAGGACAGATTTTGCAACAGGACAAATCTTGCAACAGGACAGACCTTGCAACAGGACAGACCTTGCAACAGGACAGACCTTGCAACCATACGTGTAGCCGGGGGGGGGGGGGCATGGGGGGGGGGGGGGGGTAAGCCCCCCCCCCCTAGCCGGAGGTGTACCCCCCCCCCCCATACCCCCCCAGGTACCCCCCTCCCGCCTTCCCCAAAAGACCCCGCCCCACCTAGAATTGTAAAAATTTTTGCCTGCGGCGCTTAAAAATGGCAAAAATTTTGCCTGCGGCGCTTGAAAATAGCAAAAATTTTGCCTGCGGCGCTATATTTTGGACGTTTTTGACCAAAATTAAGCGATTTTTGGCACTTTTTGGCCTATTTTTGCAAAATTTTCTTATTTTTTGGTACTTTTTCGGCAAAATTTTTAGGTCATTTGACCCCCCCTCCAGGGGCCTCAGACCCCCCCCCCCCCTGAGGGGTCCTATACCCCCCCCCCGACCCCCCCCCCCTCCCCGGTTGGCGGCTACACGTATGCTTGCAACAGGACAGATTTTGCAACAGGACAGATTTTGCAACAGGACAGATCTTGCAACAGGACACATCTTGCAACAGGACAGATCGTGCAACAGGACAGACCTTGCAACAAGACAGATTTTGCAACAGGACAAATCTTGCAAAAGGACAGATTTTGCAACAGGACAGATCTTGCAACAGGACAGATTTTGCAGCAGGACAAATCTTGCAACAGGACAGATCTTGCAACAAGACAAATCCTGCAACAGGACAGACCCTGCAACAGGACAGACTTTTCAACAGGACATACTCTGCAATAGGACAGACACTTCAACAGGACAAATCTTGCAACAGGTCAGACCTTGACAATGAACAGGACGGACGTTGCGGCGCGCGTGCGAGGCGACCGGCGCCGTTGGCTCACAACAGGACCGACCTTGCAACGGACAGACCTTGAACAGGACAGATCATGCAACAGGACATTACGGCCATTGACGACTACATTCCATGCTATTCAGATCTCAGGAATTCTTCTGCAACAGGAAGGAACGGCTAGTGTAAGCCGATGAGCCCTACGGAATGTACAGTTATCAAAGCGAGTGTCGTCGTCGTCGTCGTCGTCGTCGTCGTCGTCGTCGTCGTCGTCGTCGTCGTCGTCGTCGTCGTCGTCGTCGTCGTCGTCGTCGTCGTCGTCGTCGTCGTCGTCGTCGTCGTTGTCGTCGTCGTCGGCGCCGCCGACGCCGCCGCCGCCGCCGCCGCGGCCGTCGCCGCCGCCGCCGTCGTCGACTCACTCTCCAGCTTTCTTCTCGGATTGCTATCATTGTGAGGACCAGTGAAGGGATGGTGAGCAACACGGGATTTAGAGTCTGCACGGTCGTAGTCAACAACACTTGTTTGATCAACGATGGGGTGCTTACTGTCGAGACGCTTGTGGCCGGAACTGCTGCCACACTAGCCAACTGTGCTTTTAGAGAGACGGTGATGCGAATGAGGCAGACGACAGCGACGATCAGCGACGGAACAAGTGTGTAGGCTGAAAGAGATAAAAGAGTCGTGAGACTACATACCGTATGGCGTATGACGCAAGCAGACTCTAGAGTGAAAGGCGGTTGGCGGGAAGGAGAGAGGGAGGGAGGGAAAGGGAATGGGAAGGGAGAGAGGTAGAGAAGGAGAGTCGGATGAAAGCAACCCCCTACCAGTCACTCTGCTCCAGGTCGACTTTCGATAGGTTCCGCACTTGACCGTCGTAACGGAGTTGGGTGCCAAATAGTCCAGACTACCCATGGCGAGAATGTAGACGTTGAGACCGACCACGACCGCGAGCACGTTGCGAGGTTTCAGAGCCGCCTCTTTGAACTTCGTGGTGCACAACACGAAGTAACGCTGGAGCGGGGCCAGACAGAGACTGTGTCCCGTCGAGAAGGCGGCGGACATCAGTGTGAGATGCATGGCCTTGCAAACGATGGGATTTCTCTCCACGAAACCGTAAACAATTGTGTTGTGCTGCGCCACGACGAATGGTAGTGTCAGAAGGCCCACTGCGAGATTGGACACTGTAAGTCCCATGGCGCAATACTGAAATCGGCAAGTTATATGTACTTTCCGCGATACTGTGAGTTGTGGTCTCAGAAAACGAACATATGGTACGTCGATTCGCACGCACCTTGTAACTTTTCTCGACTTCCACGGGGGCGCAACAACTCACGGCCGTCACCAGCAAATTTACAGTCAGGCCCATCAACGTAAATGGTAGACTGTAAGTTCCCAGAATTGGAAAGTAGTCCGCGACTCTCGCTCGCTCGGTGGCATTCATTTTGCTGAGACAGACAGTATTGGGCTGCCTACATGGCGTTAAATGATAGGGGAGAACTGACGACTGTCGTCAACAGGTTTGAAACAAACAAGGCAAACAAGGTAAGTAACCTTTTCCGAGCTGAGCTTCCACAAATAATGGCACTGCATTTTATGCTATTGTGCGACGACGGACGTGTGGAGCATTATACGGCTGTATTGTGCGACGCGGCGAGATCACGCAAGCACGTGTGAGCCGCCTAGTGGAACGTTCAGAAAAGTGGACACCAAATATAGTCGCTTCGCTCCGCCTACGACGAGACATTGCGATCTGAAGAGTAGTACAGTACAGTGCACCTTTCTCTTCTAAACGAAACGGTTTGACGCGCAAGGTAGCACTACCAAGTCCGTCGCTCCATCTGTGAAACTATTTTGAGAGGACTGCAAGGCAGTAGTGCTACTTATTCGACCAAGATGCACTTTACGTCAGCGGGTCGGTTTGGCCAAAATGGAAAGAATGCTCACTGTTTCGTCGGCTGCCCACGCACGTTCACTATCAAACACAACAGCGCTCGTAGCGTCACTGAAACGGAAGTTGACAGCATAGATAAGCGTTTTCGTTGTCGCTTGCCCGCTGCACAATTTCGGCCCAAACATCATAGCAACAAATAGATTACCGGCGATGACCGATCTCGTCGAGCCAAACAAACTCGGATGCGAGGTCAGCGATGGAGGCTTCAGCAGCGACGCCTACCGGCAAGTCAGCAGCGTGGGCAGCTACGGCGACGGTCCGACTCTACCCTGTGCCGAAGTCGAAGCGTCGGTCGCAACACTCGTCGAGAAGCGAAGCGCCCTGTCGGTGGTGACTCGACGGCCGGAAACTGGCTTCTCCAACGGCGCTCCCTGCGAGACGGAGGAAGCGACGGGTGCGGAATTCGAACGGTTCACGGCCTACGACGCGAACACTCTGGCCGTCATGCGCAGCCGGGGCATTCTCCTTGAGGACTTTTGGTTCTGGTTCGACGACACCCCGGGACGACTCTTCCACTCCACATACACGCGCTTCTTCGAGAGCAGCCGAGAAGTGAGAGCTCTGACGAGGACGATTAGAGGCCGCCGATGTCTTGTGTTTTGCATTTGCAAAAGTTAACCCCTTGGTTCCCATCGGTCTGTCCGCAGACATTTTTTAAATTTGGTGTTTTCACGAAACCGCAGATACTCCGATTTGACGTAAGACGGATCTGTGACAGATACAGCACAACGAACCCTTAGGGAGTGTCTTGGCGTGATCCTTATACTCAGTAATGTACCTCCCAGTAGCACCAGTTCCACCCACTGAGTACGAAAAATTTCAGAAAATTGCAGACACTCGTTACGGTCGCGGCGAGCTCGAGAACAGTAGCACAGACAGGTCCGGCCAGAAAATTCGCTGAGAACAGTGTTATAATCAGACAATGTTTATGTCATCATCATCACGTACAGATACGCCAAAGCCAAAAGTATCTTGCCAAAACGTTTAATACTTCTTAACTCATAAATGTCACTCAAATGCGGGAATGGGAATTTAGGGGTTAAGCCCGACTTGCAGAAGGATCCTCAGAAGTTCCAACTGTCTTCAACAGCGGCTTCCTTCTCGTACATTGACCCTGACCAGAGCTACAGTCCCGTCCTGAAGTTACGTACCAAAACGCGCGTGTTCGTGTTAGCGCGCGTGTTCGTGTTTTGGCAGTTTCGATGCTTCGAAGCGTCGCAGAGTGGAAATAAATGGGTGCGGTGGCAGTTTCACATGTTTTGGGTAGTTTACACTCATTATGGTTGCTTATCAAACCATTCACGCGGCCATTTCACTTTCCGAAATCAAAGCAGGAACTCGCGCGTTGAACACGAACACGCGCGTTTTAGGGCACTTTGTATGGGAGCGCGCGCGCTAAACACAAACACGCGCGCTACCGCGCAAATAGGACGTAACTTCCGGACGGGACTGTATGCGAGAAATGGCACGTGTTGCAACGCGACGTTATCAGCGGCTAACGAGAGAAGCGCCGACTCTGGTTACAAGAGGTTTGTTCGCACTACAAGTGACTCATCACGCTCCTGCAGCAGCTAACTGTATCACACGCTCTCTTTAGCTGTGACACGCCATCTCCAGGAAACGACACCAGTGTTCGGTAAAGCAAGTGAACAAACCAACCACCTATTTGCGAATAACGACACTTTGTCAATATGTTGCAATTTGCAAACACAACGTACAGCACCACAACCTTGCTGGCATGCGTTTCATTCGCAGCTTATCCCCAAGCTGATTTATCAAGGTATCTTTGAAATTAGGTACAGTAGGTAAGCTTTGACTTCTGAAACATATCGTCGACTTGCATTGATTTGCAAGATATTTCAGCCGCACGTTCACTTCAAACTTGTGTATAATCTACCTACTGACACCATACAGTTGATATGCACAACGTATGCGGAACTAGACGTACTGTAGATCACTTTCTGATGAACTGTCAACAAATCGAAACTAAATTGAGTGCGTAATTCTCCCTATCCAAACACTGGCGAAGAGGTCGGCGATGGAAACGCCCGTCAATGTTGCGGAAACGATGGAAACGGCGACAGTTGTGTGCGTCGTGCGACGATCGTCGTCGCTCTCGGCGCAGCCATCGTTGTGGGAACTTCCATTGCCTTAGGCTTTTACTCGTCCAGCGTTGCCCCACAAGACCACTCATTTCCCCTCGGAGGTTCTCCAGAATGGCAAACATTGAGTACCGTCACGTCGTCGCAGTTTGACTGACTGTTTCAGGTGGAATTTTTCTGATCGGCGGAGTGGAAGGACCTGACGGCGGGATTTCCTCCAGGATGTACGCCATCATGCCGCCGACTAGACGCGTGATCGAACGGCCGGAGAAGTTAATAACGGCCAGATATGACCACTCAGCCACCCGCTTGAGCGACGGCAGCCTGTTGATTGTGGGAGGACTCGCGAGCGCCGCCGCCGACGCCCTCTCGTCAGTGGAAACTCTCAAGCGAGAAGACGTCGGCGGCGGAAGCTTCAGCCAGGCGTCCGCCGTCCTGGACGGGCCGCGCGGAGCGCATGCGTCGGTTGTGGCTGGTGGGTCATCGAAATGGAGTAGCGTCTTTTAGAGTTGTCTATCAAAGGAAGCGCTTGTAGAAGGTACACAGGTTCAATAAGTGCTGTGGGTGCTGCAAGTCGCACGTTAGGTATGTTGCATCAAGAAGTACTGCAGCAGCTCAAAATCCCTCAAACGTCTACAGGTGACAAACTCTTCCTGTGCGGCGGCGTCAGTTCTTCGGCATTGACGCTCTACCACGCCTCCTGCGTGACCCGGTCGCTTGGGCAGGGGTCCGGCTGGGAACCTTTCCAGCTGATGCCCTACCGCCTGCAGGGCGCCAGGGCAGTGGTTGTGGGTGACTACGTCTACGTCGTCGGTGGCATCTGCCACCGCCTCGACTACTCCCCCTGCGACGCCAACAACAAGCTACTGCGTCACCTGGCGACCGACTCCAGCGGCCTCTGGGAAGAGCTGCCACCCATGGGAACCGAGCGAGCGTGGCACGAAGCCATCCCTGTCAGTTGGGAAGGCGGCAACGACACAGATTCGATTGTGGTGTGCGGTGGCGGCGACGACTGGATTCGAAACGCGACGCGAATCGCCGCCTCCTGCGAACGCTACAGCGTCGAGACAGGGGTGTGGGAACCTTTTCCCGCAATGCTGGAGCCGCGCATGGGTTTTGGCATGGTCGCATTCGACGGTCGGCCGCATGCGTTCGGAGGCTATGGTCGGCGTGACGGAGCGACTCTCCTCGCCAGTGTTGAAGTCTTTGACGGGGAAGCGTGGTCCCTTTCCAACTTCACGCTTGCTCGCGCGCTGGCGGATTTTGCCTCAGTCTCTCTTTGACTTTCCGCGCAGTGTACATATGTGCTTCAGTGTCCTACTGTTTAACAAGCCTTGCTCATAGTGTTGCAACAGCATGTAACCACGGTATGATCGTCAAACTACTTTCCGCGGAGCTAGAGAATGAATGTTTTCACAACGCTATCCGCCCAAATGCTCTGACCGAGGAAAGACAATACCCCTTTTAAGCTCCGAACAAGTGGCGCAGAAGTCTGAACAAGCTTTGGTTTGTATCGCGTATGAATATTATGTTTGAAGGAAAGAGATTCCTCGTTTGGGCGTCACTTTGCAATGACGACGACAGTCTTCGCCGTTTCACATAGGTAATGTTCGTAGAGGCTACCGTCGAATGTATGAGGGTACCTTAACGACAAACGATTTTTTCCAGAACAAAACCAGCCAAAGCGGGCCGCTTTTTGGTCCCGGTCAAAAGCGGAGCCAAAAAGCGGAATCTGCTTTTCGACGTTCGTGAAAAGCGGAAAACCAGTCAGTCAATTTTGTAAATTATTGCTTGCTTCTAGGATTTGTATAAGTTCTTTGACAGAAACGCGATCTGTTTTACCACCAGCGAGAAGAAGATCAAAGTATAAGCAGCATTGCTTGATAGGATAGTGCTGTGGCGGTTAAGATTGTTCCAAAATTTGCCACCGTGGACAGCACATTGGCGAAAGCACTGGTGCTATTCGACACCGTTGCTCAGCATGACTGACAAGCGAGCAGAGTCGCGCGCCAACAAAGGCTACATTTACAGCATGTTTGTACCAGACTAAAAAACTGTTTTTCAAACCCAAATTTTTTTCAAACAAATTTATTCTCAAAATACTAGGTCCATGCACCAGAGCATTGTGCTACAGTGTTTTATGCCATGCAAGCTATCGTTTGGGGGCACCACCCCCCCCCTCCCCCACCCTGGACCGATTCATTCATACAACGTTCTGGACGACTGACCTCCCCCCCCCCCAACTACAACTCCCAAAAAATAATTTCGCCTGCGGCACAATTTTGTTAAATTTGTATTTATTTGGACCATTTTATCGCTAATATATTTTTATCGCCATTTTATCGGAATTTTATCTTTTATATATAAATTTTATATTTATCGCCATTCTATCGGAATATTTGGACCATTTTATCGCCATTTTATCGGAATCCGGTGGGACGACCTCCCCCTCAACCCTAAGTTGACCCCCTCTCCCACCGGCCCCAATCTTGCAGGAACCTATGAGCAGTTGACAAAATCATCAAAAGCACACAAAATTTACAACAAGTTTTTAAACCCTGGAATTCGGGATGCAGATGGTAGCATGTTTTGCAACTTCGAATCCTGCAAAACGGAGCTTTTCAACACCTCTGCAGTTGACGAGTACATTGAAATTCGATGTCCCACTTGCGCTGCGTGGCGCGGAAAGCACAAGACGCTAAACACCAGCGAATTTACAGTTGAAAAAGCCCAGTGCTGGCTTAGTCAACAACTTGCGCCAAAGCGTCCGGCTGCTTCTTCGTTGATTGTAAAAGCAGAGTGCCAAAGAGCAGGTCCGCTTCTTCATCCGAAATAAAAGCAAAAAAATATGACATAATACGACATAGATACTTAGAAAAGCAAATTTGCGTGATTGCACTTCCGCTTTTTGTCTCCGCTTTCGACCGGGACCAAAAAGCGGCCCGCTTTGGCTGGTTTTGTTCTGGAAAAATTCGTTTGTCGTCAAGGTACCCTCATACGAATGAGCGCTGAAGCATGCGCAAGTCGCCTGGTTGGCACACAGGTCGGCTATTGCGAATACGTCGAGCGATCCTCCATGAGTACTCCAAGTGTGGCGAAGCGCTCGGTTGTGCGTTCCATGAGGCGATTGCATTCCTCCAATTGTCGAAGGCACTACAATTCACCACTTGCTGCTTCATCTTTGTCCAATCGTTGTAAAACAGCCAAAAGTAGCAGCAAGTAGCACGTTGTCGTAAAGTGCTCGAAAGAAAATCAAGAGTGAAGAATGTCGCTGCCGACGCTGCTGTTGCTGATGGCGAGTGCCGTGTCCGTGGGAGCCGTCAAGTGCTGCTTATACGACAAATGGCCACTGTGAGACCTCCGACCCCACCTGCAAGCTCTATAGACGCTCCTTTTCCAACCTGTTATCACCTTGTTCAGCTTCACCAACAGTGAGCCTTCGGGAGAGTGCCAGGGTGAAGAGAGGAATGAGGGCGACTACTGCTTCAGCAACTTCTACATCTCTAAGGACAACTGGCAGCAACACAACCGCACCAACGTCAGCTACTGGCGCGTGAGTGCCTGGGGAGTCAAAAGTAGCGACGCAGGCGGCGCCAAGAAGTACTACCAGCTTTGTGCCGATGCGGAGGGGCGGACTTGTCACTACTCCCCGAATGGTGAGGAGAGCAGAGGCCCACTACAGAACTACATAGGTACTGTCGCATGATTTGCAAATTCTATGTTCTATGTATGTACCCTACGACGACGCATAGCGCCGATTGTACATGCTGTCAAAATTCGGGAACGGACTTTCAGAGTTCAAGCCCTTTGAAATTGACATCGTCGAGCACCACTACTGCTGCTGCCAATGGGACTTCTGCAACGACCTGAGAAGCTACGACGTTAACACGACGGCGCCATTGTACGCGGGATCGAGGTGGAAGAAGAAGAAGAAGGAAATCGGCTGCTGGTTGTCTTCCATGGCGCCGGCTCTAATCCAAGCGCCGAGCCAGCCCTACTGCTTCAACTTCTACAGGTGTTAGAGGGCAGTGAAATCGGGGCTTCGCGGTACCCAACGCTACTTCACTGCCAGTTTTGCAGAGACGGCGAGAAGTCGAGCAAGGTCTATCCGTGGTGGGAGAAGCATGACAACGCCACTTCCTTTCCACATCAGTCGGTAGAGGGGGTGGCTCAGCAGCTGTGCCAAGAGAAGGCGGCCGACGGCTGGACTCACGGCCAACCTGTGGAGGAGCCCTTCTGCTTCCCAATCGTGCAGAACGAGAGCTGGGGCTGCTGCTGCAGAGAACCCTTCTGCAACAACTTCAAGATCGACGACCGCATAGACCCAAAGAAGCGGCGCGACGGTCTCGTCACACCCACGACGACGACGACGACGACAACGACGACCACCACAACGACCGTCACCAACAGCACTACGTCGACTGCCAAGAGGACGTCGACGTCGGCGCCGCCGACCAAGACGCTTCAACCGACTGCTCGAATAGGTTCTTCTGTTACTTGCTTGCGTATGTTGCCTAGGCTAAAGTGTCAAGAGGGCAAGAAATCTTCCTTTCTCGCTGCAGTGCTGCTCTCTTGACAAACTACTGTTTGAAATGCTTTTTCGCTACAACCAGGAACGTTATTCCTGCCGGCGTCGGCGATCGTGGAACGACAGCCACCAATCGCCGCTGTAACCACTTTCGCGGTCGAAAGTACTTCTACTACTCTGAACGCGAACAGTGTCGATGTCAAAGCGACGGGAAAAGCTGCAAGTGGCGACGACGGCTTCAACTGGCTTCTCCTCGCCATCATCATTGGAGTGGTTCTCTTCCTGCTCGTCATCGCGATCTTCCTTCTGGTGCTCTTCCCCCCCAGAGGGGGGGGGGGGAGACAAAGAAGAAGCATGAGAAACATTCGACGGAATCCAACAGCGGGAAGGAGCAAGATTATGACGAGTATCAGAATGAGACCAAAGGGGAAGAAGAAGAAGGGGAGGTCGACACGGCGCTCCTTCCCACTGGAGAAGAAGAAGAGCAGTTCCCTCTGATGGAACAGTCGAAGAAGCTGGAAGAGTCTCTGGTGGGCTCGACCTACGCCTCCACCTACTTCTTCAACACGACGCTGAAGACCACCGACTCGGGAACGAAGAAACCTCTAGACTGAGACGACGCCGATTGCGATGACGTTTATTAGTGTGACAGAGTGATGATATCTGTGGCTCGCTGTGTAACCGAGTGTTTGTCGGGCTTGTACTTCGCCTTGGGACCTCTGTTGAACGACTTGAACGGTAGAGGATTTGAGAGCAAGTTCTAATCTTCAATTAGGTTCGGGTCTGCACATGTAGCGCTCCTGCGTCAACTTGTTGCAACGATCTGCGAAGCAACCAGGCCTAGAAAGAGAATGCCGCGCACGCAACAACGAAACAGACACATAATGAGTACAAAGGTAGACAGTCGACAGTGACTGGTGGCATATGGCGCGAGTACAGAAGCTGTGAGTTCGTGGAACTGCTTTGGCTCTTAATCTTCGGCTACACGACCATGAGAAGCAACGAACCCAGCACAGTCAAAACAGTGTCAGTAGCAATGCACGGCGCTATTGGAAACGCGTTCTCATGCAGACTGCAATACCTGTATAGACCGAGCGTCTCAGCAGCACAACCACGGAAAGCGCCTAGCCTAATTAGCGGAAGCAGCACAGACTAATCCTAGAGTCGGCATTGCTTGGCGTACTGTAAACCTAACCTAGATCTTCTCCTGGGCGATGTATTGTGGTGGCGGAGCCTGCGCCATTGGCGGCGGCGGCACGTGACTGGTGGAAGCACCCATACCGTAACCGGCCTGCTCCTTCTCTTGGATGTAACGGTAGGCGGCCAAGAGAACCGAGAAGACCCAAGCGGTGACGGCCGCTCCGATCAGCAGGACCGCTCCCAGGAAGAGGAGTGTCACCGCTGCGATAAAAGGCGATTCAGAAGAACATTGGACCACGATTAGTGGTGACAAATCAAAACGGTGTGCAGTTTGCATTTCTTTACAGTTATAGTACACGGTTATTGTTACGGCTAGGTACATTTGCACGCGCAGTTCCACTTACGTACGTACTTACGTTCTCAGTAGTAAACATGGTACAGTTTTATCTGAAACTGGAGGTTGCTTGCACTTATCATCATAGCTACATACACACATACTCACCGCCGACAGTGCCCACGATTGAGGCAGAGTCGTTGTGGAAAGTTGCCATTTGGGCATTTTGTGACGCGTCTATGTGTTCCGCCAACAAGAACTCTATACCGAAAAAGAACAGCAGTGCGGCGAGGAGCATAAGGAACGCGAACACGACGTCCACGACGATGCCGATCGCCTGGAATTAGTGAGAAACTGTACCATCCAAAACAGCATGGTTGGGCAAGCAGTCTGGAGGGAATCTGATCATGGATCCAAGACCATGCAGTGCGTGTGCCTCCCAGTCACACGTCATCACGGCAACTGTACTGTAGGCCCACGCACCGCCATAACCATGGCAGGGATGATGAAGAGCGCTTTCTCCTTGAAGGCGCCGTAGAGCAAGCAGCCGACAACCAGGGCGCCCACTAGGACGGACGGAAGGGCGACGAATACGTTGACCCCAGCCGTCATCGTTCCAAAGCAGCCCAACGTAAACACGATGGCCCAGAGGGCGCCGATGACTTTCGCTCCGTCCTGCAGCACATAGATACTGTTCATACCCACACATGTACATCTTAACTCGAAGTCTGTGAGTGTGAACAATCGTAGGTGCCCTCCTGGCCTACATACACACACCGACCAGTGCGCTGGCGTTCTGGCAGCAGCATCTGTAGCGCGGGTCCAAGGGGTCGAAGATGGATGCGGTCACCGCAAAATTCCTTCCACTGTATGTCGGTTGCGCCTTTTCCATCCTTCTTGCGTTGTTCACTATGGTATCTCGATTCGCAAAATGCGCTGCTTACTCTATCACTCTTGCAGCCTCGTAGTGCACAGGAAACTGCGAACAAGCGTAGGAGTGGAAAACTGGGAAATGAAAGGATGGCATGACTGCTTTCCTATCTGGGCTTCTCTGCATAGTCCCTTGGACACCAAAAAACTTCTGAGACTCCGCCTTGTCGCGGCAGTTAGATTGAATTTGGACCTAGCAGCCAAGCAGAACGGCAAAAAACAAGTCGGTGGAAAAGGGAATCCTCTTCCAAAATGCGTCAGCTTCCGGGCAGCGCTGGTTTTTGCAACATCGCCGCTAGTGATTGGATTTGGTCAATTCTCGTTGCCTTCGGAAAGGAAAGCAGTGGGCGTTATGCCTCGGTGCAATGTGCGTTTGGAAATGATCCTCAACACATGAACAAAGTTAGCGACAGCCAAACACTACTACTGCAAAACAGTATAATTCCATAGTACCCACTGACACCGTGACAGCAGTTTGTCGTCCCAGTATCCGCTCAACACCTTTCAAAAGGCCCACAAAACGGCGCAGCAGGGGTATTGATTTCTAGGAACGCATACTAAGGTACGTACTGTAGCCCGGCCGCACCCAAATACATAGAAGTAGGAACCATCACTGTAGGTGGTCAGAAGGATATAGTATTTCTCGCACACGAGCCGTTTCCCTCTCTTCACGGCTTCTGCACAGCACCATGCGCCATGGGGTAAGGTGCGCCGGCGACTCCGAAGCAGGCCTGCAGGCGCTTGTCGCGGACGTAGCGGTAGGCGGCCAGCACCACTGTGAACAGCCAGGCGTCGACGAAGGCGGCCGTGAGAATCAGCACTCCCATGAACAGCAGAAACGGCGCCCCGAGCAAGAGCGCCCTACCTGTGAGGGGTAGCGAGCGTGAATGAGCCGAGGTTTGCCTCTGCGCACTGCGCGTAATACAAACGAACTGTGTGTGCTATGTACTGTACATACATACACACAGACGGCGTTGTCGAGCAAGTCGACCGACAAGTTTTACACGCAACAGCCCATACACACCGAGGTGGTGCCGTCGTTGTGTCCGTTAGCTTGTATGCCTCCGCCGATTACGAGAGCCAGGGCTACAATGAAGACAACGACAGCGGTGATTAGCAGGCTCCCAAGCGCCAGCGCCTGGAAGAAGCAGACAGTCGCTATTTGAAACCTGGAAGTGCGCTGTTCGTTCACCTGCCAAATCATGAATGGAATCAAGAAGGGATGCTTTTCGGCGAACAGTCCGTACAGAAAGCAGCCAAGAATCGTGGCCATGACGACGAAGTAGACCAATGAGTACTCGATGTCGCCGGTGTCGCGGTATCCAAACGAAGGGACGGCGCCGATCACAAGTACAAAAGTACAGAAACATGCAAGGATTTTGGCGCCCATCTAAAAATTGTTGGAAACATTCCTTGGGTTGGAAGTGGAGTCGGTAGAAGTTAAGCAAATCACTCAAACGTACGAGAGCCTCGCAGCTGCCGCAGCAGCACCGGTATCGTGGATTCATCGGGTTGAAGTTGGGCTCTGACACGAATGCCGCGCCATAGTTTGGAACGGGTTGCATTGTTGCGGTGTTGACCATCAGAAGTCGGTTGCTACTTGCTTACTTGCTACATCTCAGCGTCCGAAAGACAAGAACTCTGCGCTTCGCTCTGCGAGCGTCTTCGCTTCGCTCGTCAGTCAACTTGTCAAGAACTCTGCGCAAGATGTGATGTACAACCGTCATTAGCGGATCGAGCTTGATTTAGTGACCCGATTTCCGTTTGACTGGAAGCCATATGTGAATAAACTGTAGCTTTCCTTGGCCTGAACACAAAGAGTGATCGAGGCCGATGGTCGCGCATTGTTCGCTTTGATTCTGGCAGAAACGTCCCTGGCGATTTCTAATTCATGACGTTTGTTATTCGCTTAAGATGAACAAGCGAGCGAGAAGTTATCAAAGCGGCTGTCTAAGTAGCCAACAAGCAGCCACCCAGACGTAGTCGAATGCTAACGGGGAAGCAAGCACCCACCAACGCAGAAACTCTACCTCGACGCTTGGCGCACGGCAATGGCCCTACAGTAACCCTACGTCTCGTTCCGATTCTAGTAATTTCCAACAGTAACCGATTTTTGGGGCGCCAAAACATTCACTCCTTCTGTCCGCCTCTTTGCTGGTGCTGAGGTATGGGGGTGGGTGGCTGGACGCGCACTGAACAGCCGACGGCGCTCACGGCCGCCTGTTTTTCGCGAATGTAGCGATAGGCGGTCAACACCACCGTGAAGAACCAGAGTTGGACGACTGCAGCGATGAATGCCGCTAGGCCCACGCAGACGACAATCACCGGCAAGTCCATGTCCAGCTCTGCAAAGAGCATTTCCCGTTAGATGGGGAGCTAGTAAGTTTGTCTCCTCCGAACAGAACCCACCTTCGACGGCGTATTTCATATTCTCGTCCATCAGAACTCTATGGTGAATACGGTAGGCAATCTTTGCAATGCCACCGGGGGTGCTAGACGTCATCAACAAGGTGGCAAGGCCGGCAATGAAGCACACCGCCGTGCCCATAACCAGAAAGATGATGCCGATTGCCTAGAACAAAGCTCTCGACACTTAGCGCAAAGCATACTCTTAGATTACCCGACAACTACAATACTGAGAATCTAAAAATACCTAGACCTGGAGCATCATGACTGGAATCAGAATGAGGTATTTCTCCTTGAAAGCACCGTAGAATAGGCACCCTATGGCAGTGACGCAGACGGCGGCCTCAAGCAGCCTGGACGCAGTAGTCTCGCCGCGCCAGAGATCGTTCAGCTGCCAGAAGACTAGAAGAACGGTAAACAAGGCGCCCAAGACTTTGGCACCAAACTGAATAGAAACGAGTAGAGAATTTGCGTTTGTGAACTCTTTGGATAATCTGGGAACACAGACGAGAGCGGTGCAGTTGCCGCAGCAGCATTGGTATCGCAGCTCCAACGGATCAAATGGAGTTCCCGCTGCCGGCGTCGTGACAAACGTCGCCATTTCGTAGCAGCGCAGTCAGTGCAAACAAGATTAGTAGACGGGGGCAGAGCCCCTCGAGGCACTCCTCCCCTCTTTCAGAAGAATTTTGGGAGTTGAATCATGCTGCCCATTGATCAACGAGACATGTCAGTGAGGCTTAGTGGCCATTCTGATCGCAAAATTAATAGCAAATTCGGAATTGTGACCCTCCAATACCCCACATTTGACATACAACACACATAGCTGCCTTCAGCTGAACTGGCACACACAACCCGGTTTTCCACTTGAGGGCACGTATGGTGGCAAGCAAATTCTTCAAAAATGGTCCCACACATCTCAAAACGAAAAGGCAACGTCAAATTCGTGATCAGCACCCCCGAAAAGTCGGAATCGAGTACCTACACTGTATGTAGGTGCCCCAGACAAATCCGGCAGTCAAATTTTCGAATTCAAATTTCTGCCAAAATACGCGTCGGACGAAAAAAGTGTTTATAACAAAACCAGCGTATCATTTGATGCTCTATCACGTGAAGGGCCAACCGACACCGAATTGTCTCAACTAACCCCACTTTGTACCGAAATACCGAAAATTTATAAAAAAATTTGAATTTTCACCCAGAGAACGACTGCGCCAAGAGCTGTTCTTCTATTCCCCGAAAGATATTTACAAGTACTAAAAACTCACTAGCTATCATCGAAATCGACCCGCACAGCAAAGAATGGGAAACGACGAACTTTTGAATTTTGACCCAAAATTCGATTTTTCACATTTTGACCCAAAATTGGGGCACTACGAAAAAAGTGCTCTATTACAAAGTTGTAGCCCTCGCCAGGTGCTATCCGATGGTCTTTGTGCCATCGCGATCTGATTACGCTACCGAAAGTTACGCTTGCCCGAAGTTTTGTCTGGAGACCCGGAACCCAACTTTGAGCAATATTTCCTGGCCCGTACGACACCTGACCGAGACTCTGGCGACGATTCGGGATGAGGCTATCTGAGTTCTTCAAAACGAGAAAATATAGGACCGTTATCTTGTATAACAAAAAAAGTGCCGAGTGGGAGACGGAACCCTACTTTTGGGTAAAAAAACCCGGTTTTTGCTACCCGGCCCGGGCAAGACCGGACCCAGCCCGGCGGCGCCCCCACCATCGGATAGCCCAATGTCTTTTACATATTCGGCCCAAAGCTCGTCTCGCTACGTTCTACCAGAACACTATTCTAAGCGTCCAAAGTTCGTCGGAGGCCGAAAAATCGAGTTTTTGGCAACTTGCCAAAAATCGGGTCCCGTACAGAAGTCGAGACCCCCGATGCAGGTTTTTCCATCTAGAGACCTATCGAATAAAAAAAAATTCGCCCCGATCGTCCATACCTAGCCCGACTTATGAACGTTTGAATTTACGCAGAATCCGCACCATCACTATAGCACTCCTCCCTTTTGGAGGGGAGGAGTGCCAACAACAGAATGACGTCGTAATTCCAGAAGCAGTATGAGCCCGTTTGGTGGTCGGATGATACAGTAGTACCTTCAAGATGAAGACCTCCATCAACACAAGCTGAAATAGCGGACCTACAGGCTCTTGTGAATGACGGATTGGAGCAATTCTTCCCTAACATAGATGTCTCCTCACTCTCCTGATGCTTCGTTTTATAGGACGATGACCATAGCGAAAAAACCCTGTATCAATGATCCCTTTCTTCTCTGCTCTTTGCAAACCTCTAATGCGCACAATTCGTCATTACAATTCGGAGAGCATTTCTTGACGTATAATTTCCCGTCCATTGACGAATTGCTCTGCTCCTTCATCACACCAGTAACAGCGAACTAAGTACACCGTGCCTTTGTCAATGAAAAGCGGACCGTGACAATAGGATAATCAACGGGCCATGCGCAACTAAGGTACGCACGCGGGTCTGATTGTCACCGAGTAGGTAGGTAGGTACATATGTACAGGGTGGGCCAAAAAAAGTGAGACCCCTAACTTCGCGACCGCCGTTCTCGAGCGTGACGGCGCATATCAAGCCCCAAGTTGGACAGGACATACTACAGGGTGTTTTTGATAAGGTACCAAAATTTCAGCCCATTTCGTACACCAAAGAGAAGATGGCGTCGTTTTGCGCAGGGTCATGTCGAAAATCGCATGCGGCGCTTTTCACTGCAGGAGATTGTGCTGGAGCTGAAGAAGGCCGAGGAGCAGCTCCAGCACGATCTCCTGCAGTGAAAAGCGCCGCATGCGATTTTCGACATGACCCTGCGCAAAACGACGCCATCTTCTCTTTGGTGTACGAAATGGGCTGAAATTTTGGTACCTTATCAAAAACACCCTGTAGTATGTCCTATCCAACTTGGGGCTTGATATGCGCAGTCACGCTCGAGAACGGCGGTCGCGAAGTTAGGGGTCTCACTTTTTTTGGCCCACCCTGTAGTAACCAGGCATGGATTGACGAAACTTGCAGTACTATGGAAAGCACTACAAGATCAAAATCGCGACTCTCGCACGTTCTGCTGCATGGAGGGAGTCTCTCCCAGCCGTCGGCGCCGCAGCACGTGCTCCACGTACTCGACGCTGGTCTTGCCCATCGGCTCCACCAACGACGTCTGCACGAAGATCGCCACTCCAACCAGGGGAACTGAAACGGCGCCGGATTTGAAAAGGAAAGATGAATACATACTCAGTCACCGCACGGAACGCACGCAAGTGACACAAGGTGTGACTGCACGAGCATCGGGTGCACATGTGTGTGTATGTGTGTGTGACCCATGTGTTTCGTTCGGGTATAAACAAACTGGCGGCTAACCATCTTTTCCTGACCTGCGAACAAGGCGAAGATGAACTTCCGGTACTCCCTTATTGGCAGAGAGTGCACGATGGGTGTCAGAGCGCCGGTCAGCTGAAAGGCCGCCATTGAGACGGCAGCAGTGGCAGCCCTCGCGGGGTATGGGACCATTTCAGTGGCCACCCAGAACAATACGGCTCCCAGAGTGAGCTGATATCCGAATTGGTTCAAGACAATGATCAGAACACCAAGCCAGTTGAACAGATTTTGTGGAAGGAGCTTGTCAAACAAGAAGAGAGCGGCGAAGAGGAGGTCCAGCACTGTCACGATCAGCATCCCGTTGATGATGAGAGGCTTGCGACCTGCAATTTGACGTTACCAAACTGAACCAGCGCCGCCGCCGCCGCCGCCGCCGCCGCCGCCGCCGTCGTCGTCGTCGTCGTCGTCGTCGTCGTCGTCGTCGTCGTCGTCGTCGTCGTCGTCGTCGTCGTCGTCGTCGTCGTCGTCGTCGTCGTCGTCGTCGTCGTCGTCGTCGTCGTCGTCGTCGTCGTCGTCGTCGTCGTCGTCGTCGTCGTCGTCGTCGTCGTCGTCGTCGTCGTCGTCGTCGTCGTCGTCGTCGTCGTCGTCGTCGTCGTCGTCGTCGTCGCCGCCGTCGTCGTCGTCGTCGTCGTCGTCGCCGCCGTCGTCGTCGCCGTCGTCGCCGTCGTTGTCGGTGGCGCTTGAAGTATGTCTTACCCAACTTGTCGACCAGAAAAATCGCGATGACTCCAGCAACCACGCAGAATACAGCAATTGCCACCGTGACGAGTCCCACGTCGTCGCCGTGAAAGTCAAAGGTGCGTTCGAGGAGTTCGTGCGAAGACACCATCATGGCGATCACACCGCAAAATCCTGAGATGCATACGTTGGCACGTTGTATGGACAGCGAGTCAATTCTTCTTTGAAACAAAACGTTTCGAACCAGAGGCGGCGTGAATGGCCACGGATAGGATCACGGTGCTCCTCACAAAGAGTTCCAGAGAGTGCTTCTTTCCAAAGAACAACTCCAGCACACCTGCGTGCCGCGCGTAGGTCGACATCGACTCTTTCACCAGCTCCATCTTTCGTTTGTGTCTGGAAGACTCTGGATAGTCTACGGTAACTACTACTGTAGTTGGAAGTCTACCTACACGCACCTGCCCTCATCAGGATGGAAGCCGCGCAAGACTTGGTCGGCTTCGGTGTCTCTGTTGCGGTTGAGGAGATGGGCTGGACTTTCAGGGATGAAGAAGACGCCGGCGCTGACGACCAAAGGGCACGCTACTCCGATGAGAAATATGAAATCTGACGTGTCTCTGTGCGTCAGCGCAAGAGCGTTGCCTGAAAGATTTCACGTTTCACTTCAAATCGCTATTGTTTTGTCCTTCTTTCTTACCGAAAAGGAAGCCAATCGATCCGATGAGGTTTTGGGCTACGCCCATCTTGCCTCTCCAGTTCATGGGACTGAGCTCATTCAGATAGACCACTTGACCACAGTACACTATTCCCACGCCCACCCCTCCCACGAAGCGACTTATAAGCATCATTCTGTTGCGCCATCCGATCCAGATCGCAACGGCCATAAAGGCGTGAGACAGGAGATGTGTGACGGCGCCTGCGGCGATGGGCCATCGTCGGCCAAAGTTGTTGGCCAGCAGGGGCGAAATTAGGGACCCCGCGATCGCCCCGAAGAAGTAGAGAGACAGGCCCGTCTGGAAAGCGCGACAAATTGCTTCACTCAAGCGTGATAGTGTACCTAGTGTATGAGCTTGGCAACTCACCTACTTCAGGAACTACGCCACACACTCGAACTCAACTGCGATTTACGTACTGTACCCCTTGTGCGGCGCGCTGGGCGAAGGTGACCCGGGCGCCGACGAAGCCGTCGTCGGCGGTGGCGTTCTCTATGTGGAGCAGGGACAAGAGGTAGGAGGTGCCTCCACCCAGTAAGGCCAGCTGGAAGCCCACGTGGAAGCTGCCGCCGATGGAGACCAGCACGGCGACTCCGACGATGCGCAGTAGAGCCCGGACCCTGGAGACGCCGCCCTCCGTCTCTTCGATGCGAGCGCCGCGTTCCGGTACGACCGCTACCATAGTCTTCCAACTTTGTACGAACGAAGCACCCGCGCGTCTCGTCGTCAAACGGCGTGAAGTGGGAAGAGTGAACGCGTCGAGCGATTGAGGAACGAGTGAGAAGCAACGAACAGACGTGAGGACGACAGCGCCCGCACCTATACTTCTGAACAGCGGCCATTGTGGCGGTGTCGCGGAGTTGTTAAATTTAATTGGTAGTGGCGTCGGTTGTCGCGCGGGATGTACATTCGGCCGTAACGCCACTTTTAACAGACACGTTTCGACTTTCGAGTCTTTGTCTGAGATGGAGTTGCTTACCAAACTGACGGCAACTTCTGTCATCGAGCATCAAATGTGCACTGCACATGAGTGCATATCGCATTAGTGGTACTTGTGTTACACATGTACATTGTAACCTGCAAGACGCACCCTGAACGATCGCAATCCGACCCAATGGGAAAGTTGCAGAATCACCCATCATCAAACTGAAACCCGCCACATGCAGAACCAGACGTGAAAGACAACTAAACAATTGGAATTCGCTCAAAATCGCGACTCGCCCTCATCTGAGTAGCGCTGGTCCCGCTGAGCGGAAGTCGTGTCGCCCGTTTGCTTGCGTCGCTGCACCTTTTCGACGTACTCGACGCTGGTTTTCCCCGCTGGCTCCACCAGCAGCCGATGCACGAACAGCACCGTTCCAATCAGCGGAACTGAAACCAAGCAATCGGCGGCTCAGTTCGCCACAAAACTGGCTGACACGACACGAGCAACGAATGAGGTGCGATGTTACCTGAATTACTTTGCGTACTGTACACAACACTTGTCAATGTCACAATGGCACATATGTATGGGTGGCAAATGCGAATGGCAAGACTACGACTAGTCTGACATTGTGACCTGCAAAGAGGGCGAAGATGAACTTCCGGTACTCCCTTATGGGCAGAGAGTGGACGATGGGTGTCAGAGCGCCGGTCAGCTGAAACGCAGCCATGGAGACGGCTGCTGTGGCCGCCCTGGCGGGATACGGTACCATTTCAGTGGCCACCCAGAACAAAACGGCTCCGAGGGTGAGCTGATAGCCAAACTGGTTCAAGACAATGATGAGTAGGCCAAGCCAGTTGAAGAGGGTGTGCGGAAGGAGCTCGTCAAACAAGAAGAGAGCGGCGAACAGGATGTCGAGCGCCGCCACAATTAACATGCCGTAGATGATGAGGGGTCGGCGGCCTGAACACTGTCGTACATGGATATGTTGATCAAGACGCTGCAGTTAATGACAAGTGACCAATTGTGTAAACATTAAAAGGTGCTAGGTAGATACCCAGCGAATCGACCAGAAACACGGCGATGACTCCAGCCACGACGCAGAAGAGGGCAATGCCCAGAGTGATCAGTCGAACATAGGCTCTGTCGAAGTCGAAGGCGCGCTGGAGAATGTCGTGGGACGACAGCATGGTGGCGATCACGCCACAGAAGCCTGACAAGAGTCCAGTCATAAGCCTTCTACACACTTGTAATAAGCTCAATCCTAGAACACACCAGAGGCAGCGTGAATGGCCATCGACAGAAGCACTGTGCTTCTAACGAAGAGCTCCATGGCGTTCTTCCTTCCCATGAACAACTGCAGCACTCCAATATGGCGCACATAAGTCGAGAGCGACTCCTTCGTGAGCTCCGCCTTTCTCTCTGGCCTGAAAGAGGAATATACGGCCGCCAGTTATACTGGGATTCTGCACTGTGACAGAGTGACGGATAGCCTAAATGTAACAGACCTTCCATCATTTGGGTGGTAGGTCAGCAAGACTTTGTCAGCCTCGGCGTCTTTCCCTTGGTTTATGAGATGGGCCGGACTTTCAGGAACGAAGAAGACGCCGACGACGACGGCTAACGGGCAGATGACCCCCACCAGAAACGTAATGATCAGAGTGCGGGCGTGCGATAGCGCCAGGGCGTTCCCTGAAACGAGACAGGGACGGTTCAGAGGAAGAGGAGAAAGGCAGCACAATTTGATAGAGCGACGGTCTCCTATACAAAGTCATTATCTCTGCATACTCTGAAGTATTTCCTCACCGACGAGAAAGCCGATCGATCCAATGAGGTTCTGAGTCACGCCAATCTTGCCCCTCCAGTTCATGGGGCTGAGCTCATTCAAATAGACCACCTGACCGCAGTAGACCATTCCCACTCCAACGCCGCCCACGAAGCGACTGAGCAGCATCATTGAGTCCAGAGAGCCCGCCCAAATGCCCACGGCCATAAAGGCCTGCGACACCAGGTGGGTGACGGCGCCCACCCCTATAGGCCAGCGCCGGCCCAGGTGATTGGCCAGCAGAGGTGAGATCAATGAGCCCACTATCGCCCCCACGAAGTAGAGGGACAGGCCCGCCTGGTAGTGCGCAAGGTGCCAGAATGCATAGACTCAGGATAATTATGTGCCTACCAATTGCCATACTGGTCAAGCTCAGAGCTAACCGTACATGGAGATCCGGGTCACCGGCCCTGATCGAACGAAGTGACCGGGGATATACTGCAGCGTTGGGTCTGATCGATACTGTACAACCCTGAATCGTTGTTTCATCAAGTCTACAACGGCGCGGCAACGGCCTACCCCTTGAACAGCGCGCTGAGCGAAGGTGACGCGCGAGCCGCCGCCGTCGACGGTGGCGTTGGCCATGTTGAGCAGGGACAAGAGAAAGGAAGTGCCGCTGCTCAGCAGAGCCAGCTGGAAGCCCACGTGGAAGCTGCCGCCGATAGAAACCAGAACGGTGACGCCGACGATTCGAAGAAGGAACCGACTGCTCGAGTTGCCGGCCTCCATCTTTGTGTGCGCATGTGCAGTATGCACTTTCTGCGTTACGATCAACAATTGCAATGAGTTGGCACTTCCTTTGGGTTTGGAGACAACTGTAGGAAACTGGCCGGTCAGGGTACGCCCAAACAGCGTGAAAACATGTGAATGCCAGGCGAGCAGCGATAGACGAGCGCGACGACGGCAGCGCTTCCTCTTACACAATAAACAGCGGTGGTGAGGGCGCACAGTGCTGTTATTACATTTCTTAATGGAGTGGTTCGTAACGCTCAAAGTGCGCGGAGTTTAACAGTAAATGTGCACTGTGTGACAGCAAATGATGGGTTCACGACTTCGTGTGTATTGCGTGTTCGTTGGGTGGGGCTAGCTGATCGAACTGAGACTTCTGAATGAACTGATCCATTTGAGCAGGAACAGACTACATGTACACCGAGCTAGAGCCAAGAATAATCGGTATCGCTATTGCATGAGCGGACAAGAGGCATACAGTACCGTATAAAAAAAAATAGCCATACCGTCTGTGCAAGGTCAAATTACAGGGTGGGCCAAAAAAAGTGAGACCCCTAACTTCGCGACCGCCGTTCTCGAGCGTGACTGCGCATATCAAGCCCCAAGTTGGACAGGACATACTACAGGGAGTGATTGATGAGGTACCAAAATTTCAGCCCATTTCGTACACCAAAGAGAAGATGGCGTCGTTTTGCGCAAGGTCATGTCGAAAACCGCGTGCAGCGGCTTTTCACTGCAGGAGATCGTGCTGGAGCTGCTCCTCGGCCTTCTTCAGCTCCAGCACGATCTCCTGCAGTGAAAAGCGCCGCACGCGGTTTTCGACATGACCCTGCGCAAAACGACGCCATCTTCTCTTTGGTGTACGAAATGGGCTGAAATTTTGGTACCTCATCAATCACTCCCTGTAGTATGTCCTGTCCAACTTGGGGCTTGATATGCGCTGTCACGCTCGAGAACGGCGGTCGCGAAGTTAGGGGTCTCACTTTTTTTGGCCCACCCTGTACAAATCAGAACATTGTGTTTGTACTACAGTTCATCTTCAGTTAGCAATGAATACCCTACGTACTCAGACAGCTAACACGAGCGCATCGGCGTAGAGCGGCTTGGCCCTGCTTCTGCCGCCGACAAACGGCAACGTTTTCCTTTTCGACACGATGCCATTGAGCTGTCTCTTCGGTCGCCCGGCCTCAACCTCAGGTTCCGTCGACGGCACCTCCAGCAGGGCGATAGGGCGCGACGCCGCCGTCGTCGTCGGCGTCGGCGGCGGCGGCAGCGCGTCCTCGAAGGGCGTGGAGCTGTCGCTCTCCGCCTCGGGCGTCTTGTCGTCGTCGGCGGCGCCTCCTCCTCCTCCTCCTTCGTCCTCGAACTTGATCCTACCCTGGAGGACGGCCTGCGTGAAGTCGTCGCTGTCCCCGCGTCCCTGGCGCCTCAGGCGCTGGCGCTGCTGCCGGCGCTTGATGCCCAGGTAGATCTTGGTGACCACGAAGCAGGACAGCAGCATCAGGCAGCCGCCGGCGAAGAAGCAGAAGACGGCGACCAGAACGGCCTCGATCTCGGGCCCAAGGAAGGTGAGCGAGCTGGCGACCATGTGGAAGGTTCAGGATCGCAGTTGGCTTCTGCTACTTCAGGAGCAATGCTCGAATGTGGAAAGAATGAAGTTCCCGAGCCCCTTGTCGAATGTCCTCAGCGGGAACTGCGCGGGCAATTAGCGACCGCGCAAATTGCTCGCCCAAGCCGGCTACAAAACAGCTCGATGGGCCGCTGGGAACGGCGCTAACAGCGTCATCGATCACGACGGTTTCAGGAAGCGAGGCAGCGCGGCGAAGGTAGGCAATGAAACGGGCAATCGGCCGCTCTGACGCCAAGGCGCTACCTTTCGCGGAAAAACAGTTGGCGAGATGGGGCAGCTGCCAGACGCGAGAAGGCGAAACAAGGCTGGCGCTTCTCGCTTCGCGCGGCGGCGGCTGCTTCCGCGAACGGCCGCAGGCACCCGGCCGCCTTTTGAGAGATGTTCTCGTGAAGGGAAAACTCAGCCGATCCATTGCGTAGGCGACACCCAGCCAAGATAACATGCGCCTTTTGTCAAAGGGACGATCGAATAGCCCCCTGAAGGGTTCTCAAATGAGCGAAATATACGCGACAAAGATCCAACATCGCCATACACGTGAACAAGCGCGCCTCAGTAATACACAGAATTCAGTCGCGAATAAAGGAAACAAAGGGGAACGGGAAGAAACGCCATTTATCACTCCAACGGGAAGTAGCTACAGTATAGAGTGACAGACAGATCCAATGCCTTCAGCCTTCTGGATACGGTATTTTGTCCACTGCGAGGAATGTACCTAACGCGCCAACAAAATTCGGAGGAAGGTAGGTAGCTACGTAGAAATCTAGCAGCTGAACATCAAGATCTGCATAGAAACATAGCGGCGTAGTCAGTGTGGAGCCCAGAGCACGCAAGAGACAGCCTTCAATGGAAGATCACGCATTTTCGATTCTCTCGGCGTTGGTAGAAGGCACCTGACGGCCTGAAGATAGAACATACATATCGTCAGTAGATACTAGCGAGACGAATCAGAACCACAAGACTGAATTGTTTACTTCATATGCGCCTGGGATTGGGAAGCCGCTGTCCGCTTGGAAGGGGCTTTCCGTCGGCTTTCGATTCGGTAGCAGCCCACTTCTTGACGCTCGGGAAGTAACCTGAAGCAAGCGCATTCCATAGACTCATAAGTGAATAGTTAGTGGTTTGTACTACTAACTCACTTCTCATATCGCCGCCGTCCTTGCAATGGCGCTTCGCAGGAGGGGCGGCGCCGTCATCGGCCGGGGGGAACAAATTGGCGCTTCGGAAGCGGCTTTTGCGGGAAGAAGCGCAAGATTCGGTTCCGGCCGCTGTTTCAGTGGGACGCATTGCGGCCGAGCTCGAAGGGGTCTTGAACTCGGAAGCGTCTCGTCGTAGGCGGGTCAGCTGAAGGCGGAGACAAAGTACAAACACTTACCAAATACTGCTTTTAATCTCAAAAGAAACCGAACCTCTTCTTTGGCCGCTTCCAGCCCGGGGGGAGATCCCAGAGTTTCGGGCGCGTCGGCGATGCTACTGGGCTGCGGCTGAGACAGCGAGCGCGCGAAGTGCGACGGGGAGACGGCCTCGGCTCGGGCTCGATTCTTCTCTTGCGAGTGCGACGTCATGCGCTTCTTCTTGGGCGCACCCAGGAGCTTCCGGTAGAAGTCGGGCACCAGACTGACGTCGCGCACCGGCGACCACAACCACGCCGGTTCCAGTCTCTCTGAAGGCGCAAATTGACTAAATCACATCTGGAAGCTTAGAAATGCGTTTTACATGCACACCGTTCTCCAGCTCGCTGTCCGACAACGAGAACGCGCGCTCCATGAGCTTCTTCGCCGTCTTCTCCATCGCCAAAGGCTTCCCACCCTTGAAGTCGAAGTTCCACTTGTCGATCTTCTTCTGGAGCTGCTGCCGCTCGACAGTTCCCAGCCACTGCTTCGTCTCCGCCTTGTCCAGTTCCGTCTGAGGTCCGAAGAGGCAGCGACGAACGGCCTAAAATCGCCCTTGAATCAGTCAGAATTTGCGTATATCCTCCGAATTCCGCTGTCCACCTTTCCGGAGCCAGATTTCTTCGAAGGGTCGCTGCCCGACGACCAAGAAGCCGATCGGTCGCGACACGCCATGCTTCCGCCGTCGGCCACTGAAGCTGAACTCGGCGTGATTGCAGTTTCCATGCTATTCGGTTCCGTCGTCATTTTGCGGGAAATCTCAATCTCCGACTGCCACACCCTAATACGCACTATCAACGAAACCAAACAAGTTCGGACACGCTCAGAGCCCCGAGCGGAAACGGCTTTGTTCCCCTTCAACGAAGGAAAACCCAAGCGTTCGAATAAGTGAATCGCGCGTCGAGTTACGCGGACAAGAGAAGAGTCACGGGATAAACGCGGTGCCTGTCAGAGGATGGCGGTCGCACTAAGCATCTATTTATTCGTTCGTTCGTCACAATTGACGTGCTGCTGTTGCTGACGTACTCACTACTGACACTTAGCTCAGTTCTGTTGAACTCAACCAAACGGAAACAAAATGTACGCTTTCCTGGACATCCAGTCCAGCACTTATCGTACACTTTCAGCACCCTGTTACTGGGCTATTCTCTGTTGGGTCGTGTTGCATGTCTTCTACGGTTTGGCTCTTCGCCCGGTGTAGCAGATTTGAGTTCCACTCAATTGTGTTCTGGTGTGGATGGTGGTGGTGGAGGCAGAGCAATGGACAGCCTGAAGCAGCTTCAAGTAACAGCAGCACACTTCAGTAGAACTCTTTTGCCAAAGGGCTGTTCTGTTCCTTCCATTTCAGCTTGAGAAGGACTTCTGCGGTCCATTGGGAGCCCTCTTCCTCATCGTAACCTTACCAGTGGTCGTGATCTATCTCAACGCTTTGGCAGGACAGGTGGGCGACGCTCCAACTTGTTTACATGACATTGTAATTGAAACCCAGTCGGCTAAAGTTTAGGAGGATTCCAGTCTGGTCGCTGTCTTGAGGCTTTCTGTCCCTCCGCTCGACCTACTTTTCAGTCTCAAAGCTCTGGCTGGCGTCTCATTATGGGTGTTGGCTCACTGTTTGTTCTATCTTCTACCGATTGGCAAGACAGTCCAAGGTCGGACGACGACTCAGGGACACCAGTTGTCGTATCGATGCAACGGTTGGTGTGTATACCTTTGGTAAGCTACGTATACGATACCTATGCTATGCTACCGTAATCCACAGTTGCAGCCTTCCAAGCCTTCGTCTCAGTTCTGGCAACCTGCGGAATCGCCTGGTACTATCTCGACTACCCCATGTGGATTCTGACTGTGAATGCCGTGCCGTTGGCCGTTGCAGCGACCCTTGTGTCAGCGGTTATAAGCTCCTTTCTGTACGTGAAGAGTGTGGTGGCGAGTGATGTCACTGAACTGGCTTCTCAGGGACGATCTGGTGATTGACTAAACTTGATTCACTTTGCGCGAACACATGCATGAATCAACTATCATTCCAGGCAACGTGATCTATGACTTCTTCATGGGGCGCCAGTTGAATCCCCGCGTCTTCGGCGTCGACTTGAAGTTCGTCATGGAGCTAAGGCCTGGACTCATCGGCTGGGTTCTCGTGAACCTCTCGGCAGTCGACTACTACTACAGACGCTACGGTAGTCTCAGCTACAACCTGGTCTTCGTGGTCGCGTCGCAGTTGGTCTATGTGCTGGACGCCGTGTGGTTTGAGGTGTGGGTTACTGTAGCGCTCTACTCTCATTACTTACAACGTTGTCTGCCAATCATGCAGCCGTCCATTCTGTCAACGATGGACATTCTGCACGAGGGTTTCGGCTTCATGTTGGTGTTCGGGGATCTGGTCTGGGTGCCTTTCACCTATTCACTTCAAGCCTCCTATTTGCTGTCGCATCCCATGGTGGCAGGACGGGGCCTTATCACTTTGCTGCCTTCTGTTGTGCTGTTTGGTAATCGACCATTGAATACTTTTGAATTCTATGCTAAGTGGTTTTCGAAACTAGTTCAGCTCTCGGCTATTTCGTCTTCCGCTCCGCCAACCTTCAGAAAGACAAATTCCGCTCCGATCCTCAGCACCCATCTGTCAGAGGTGAGACTACGGTAACCGTGCGTTGACCATACGATCAGGCTACGGTAGTGTTTCGCCTTGCAGAGCTGCGCGTGGTCGCGACGCGCGTCAAGGGTCGCGACCTGCTCTGCGACGGCTGGTGGAAGCTGTGTCGCCGCCCGAACTACTTGGGCGATTTGTTGATGGCTTGGAGTTGGTGTTTCGCTTGCGGTATGGCTTCATTTTAATTTGACAGACATACAGACACACCATTTCGCGCTTTGCACTACAGGGTTTGGCCATGTGGTGCCTTACAGCTACGCCATATTTCTGACTGCGATACTGCTCTCGCGCCTGCGGAGGGACGAGCGCTTGAACGAGCAGAAGTATGGGACCGCCTGGAAGGAGTACTGTAGGCAGGTTCCCTACAGACTCATTCCTTGGATATGGTAGAACTAGCGGGTGATAAGGAGCGAGTACAATCATTCAGGTGCAAAGCTTGTTCCCTTCACTTTGTCAATGACACTGCCCGCAAATGTATAGAGACTTGAAAGATAGATCATTTCATGTAAAATGCCTAAAGGCAGAAAGGGGAATATGTTCCAAGTATGAAGCATGTAAAAGTAAGAGTATTAAACGATATTCCTATGGTGTAGCAAATGCGGCGCTTTGCGCCGCCCACCAATTTGTTGAAGAAAGAATAGTACCAGTATTGATTGAAAGAAAGCATTTTCGACTAAAATCATCCACACAAACTGCGCAAAGGTCACAACGACACGCTAGGATGTGCCGAATATGTTACCGCGTGTCGTTGTGACCTTTGCGCAGTTTGTGTGGATGATTTTAGTCGAAAATGCTTTCTTTCAATCAATACTGGTACTATTCTTTCTTCAACAAATTGGTGGGCGGCGCAAAGCGCCGCATTTGCTACACCATAGGAATATCGTTTAATACTCTTACTTTTACATGCTTCATACTTGGAACATATTCCCCTTTCTGCCTTTAGGCATTTTACATGAAATACTCTTACTTTTTGATTGGCGGAGCCAATCAACCCACGTTACCGATGTAGGCCACCTTGAGAGACCACTGTAGAGGCTCTCGTACGAGTTTGACATATTTGGGTAACGTACGGGACGAGCAGGGCAAATTTGGTAACACCTATGCAGGGCCTCCTGAACGAGCGGGGGCACTTTGAGGCACGCACAAAACAAACAGGACAATTTTGCGACACGTATGCAGGGCCTCCTGAACGAGCGTGGGCACTTTGAGGCACGCACAAAACCTAACAGGACAATTTTGGGACAAGTATGCAGGGCCTCCTGAACGAGCGGGGGCACTTTGAGGCACGCACAAAACTTAACAGGACAATTTTGGGACACGTATGCAGGGCCTCCTGAGCGAGCGGGGACGCTTTGAGGCACGCACAAAACGAACAGGACAATTTTGGGACACCTATGCAGGGCCTCCTGAGCGAGCGGGGGCACTTTGAGGCACGCACAAAACGAACAGGACAGTTTTGGGACACCTATGCAGGGCCTCCTGAACAAGCGGGGGCACTTTGAGGCACGCACAAAACGAACAGGACAGTTTTGGGACACCTATGCAGGGCCTCCTGAACGAGCGGGGGCACTTTGAGGCACGCACAAAACAAACAGGACAATTTTGCGACACGTATGCAGGGCCTCCTGAACGAGCGTGGGCACTTTGAGGCACGCACAAAACCTAACAGGACAATTTTGGGACAAGTATGCAGGGCCTCCTGAACGAGCGGGGGCACTTTGAGGCACGCACAAAACTTAACAGGACAATTTTGGGACACGTATGCAGGGCCTCCTGAGCGAGCGGGGACGCTTTGAGGCACGCACAAAACGAACAGGACAATTTTGGGACACCTATGCAGGGCCTCCTGAGCGAGCGGGGGCACTTTGAGGCACGCACAAAACGAACAGGACAATTTTGGGACACCTATGCAGGGCCTCCTGAACGAGCGGGGGCACTTTGAGGCACGCACAAAACGAACAGGACAGTTTTGGGACACCTATGCAGGGCCTCCTGAACGAGCGGGGGCACTTTGAGGCACGCACAAAACTTAACAGGACAATTTTGGAACACGTATGCAGGGCCTCCTGAGCGAGCGGGGACGCTTTGAAGCACGCACAAAACGAACAGGACAATTTTGGGACACCTATGCAGGGCCTCCTGAACGAGGGGGGGGGGCACTTTGAGGCACGCACAAAACAAACAGGACAATTTTGGGACACCTATGCAGGGCCTCCTGAGCGAGCGGGGGCACTTTGAGGCACGCACAAAACGAACAGGACAGTTTTGGGACACCTATGCAGGGCCTCCTGAACGAGCGGGGGCACTTTGAGGCACGCACAAAACGAACAGGACAATTTTGGGACACTTATGCAGGGCCTCCTGAACGAGCGGGGGCACTTTGAGGCACGCACAAAACTTAACAGGACAATTTTGGGACACGTATGCAGGGCCTCCTGAGCGAGCGGGGACGCTTTGAGGCACGCACAAAACGAACAGGACAATTTTGGGACACCTATGCAGGGCCTCCTGAACGAGCGTGGGCACTTTGAGGCACGCACGACACGAGTAGAACAATTTTGCGACACCTATGCAGAGCCTCCTGAACGAGCGGGGGCACTTTGAGGCACGCACAAAACGAACAGGACAGTTTTGGGACACCTATGCAGGGCCTCCTGAACGAGCGGGGGCGCTTTGAGGCATGCACAAAACAACAGGACAATTTTGGGACACGTATGCATGGCCTCCTGAGCGAGCGGGGACGCTTTGAGGCACGCATAAAACGAACAGGACAATTTTGGGACACCTATGCAGGGCCTCCTGAACGAGCAGGGGCACTTTGAGGCACGCACAAAACGAACAGGATAATTTTGGGATACCTATGCAGGGCCTCCTGAACAAGCGGGGGCACTTCGGGCGTTGGTGTTATATGCGCGCAAGCGCAACCATCGGTGGGAAGAATGGAAGGCGACTGGACGAGATCCTGATTGATGGACGTTAGAGCGTGATCTGGCGAAGGAGAAGAAGACGGAGAAGAATTCACCCCCCCCGCCGTTGGGACAAGAACACGCCGCAATCCTTTTTGCGGCTGTAACTTTTGCTACACTGTACCGATTTTCACCAAATTTGGAATTTAATCTATTTATGACAAAGTCCTTTAGTGTGCCAAATTTCATCCACTTCCGTTTAGTACAGCCCGAGAAACAAACATCGTGACGATGGGAAAAGGTGCGCGCGGCCGAGATGGAACATATTATGGTTTGGCGCTGCCGCGCCAACCATGATAGATCGTGCAATAGACAGTAGCGTAACCACAGAAAGAGGACCAAATACTGTAGCCAATGGGCCCCTCACACAAAGTGCGCAATGCAATGATCACAGCTGACTTGCGGCAATCACGTTTTGATCCGCAGCTCCCAAAGTCTTAGCCAGCGATATGACTAGCGACACAGCGTTGAAATGCTCAGATTTTGATCACCCTCAAGCAAAGAATAGCGTACCTACAGTACAATATCCCCCATCAGTCCTGTGAGACGCTTCTGGCGGCCGCGTATGTTTTGGTTCGCGAGGGCGAGGGGAAGAGCAGATTGCTGCTGCTACTGCTCGCGCTGGAAGCCGATTCGCGCACGGGCACCCCCACGCATCGGAGTACCTCCGTTAGCTTTGGCTCGTAGTCCATGTGGCCCTTGATCTGCAAGAGAAAGCTGAAATGGTTCTTGTGGACTTGCCGACGCAGTAGGAATTCAGTACCGTAATCCGATCGCAAGCATGCAGAAACAATGAACTCATGCAACAGTCGCAGACAATTGTTGGTCTGTGCCTCGGGGGCAAGCCTTCACGTTCCGCAAAATCAAAACCCCAGTAAAACGACTATGTTCGCCCGCACGCGGCCGATATTCGCTCTGCGACTTCCGGATACCGTACCCCCAACTCACAATGTGTGACAGATCCACGTTGTGTATCTTCCTCTCGCCGGTCCTCTCCACGGGGGCTGTGCCGGCGATGCTGACTTGCACGTTCATGGTGCGGTAGAGGAACTTGAGCATCCAATCAGTGGTCGAGTAGCCATTGACGATTCGGCAGCCCACTACGGCGCTGATTCGGCGCCAGTCGGTGGCGGAGCCGGCTACGGGCGCGCCTAGCAGCACGGCGTCCTCCACGATGCCTGGAGGAGAGAAATGTTGAGGTAGTAGACAGTGTGGAAGTGGTACAACGGCGCCTATGCGCGCACACACCAACAGTGGACAAACAGGATGGTAGAATTGGGGAGGGGCCACGTTACAAAGCGTGTGCACTTCTCTTAGCGCCGTAGACGCATTCTAAATGTTGTAGTGCAGAACGTGGCTCCAAAGTTGCTGCTGCGGTTCTTCCAGTGGAAGGTTATGCGATCCTTGGGATAATCATGCCGAGCTGCAGGCTCATAAGGTTTATTCACGATTGCGCATGAGTCGAAACTGTTTCACATGCCAGCGTTAGGCAAGTATTCTGAGGTCGGACAGAATGGGAAAAGTGGGGGGGGGGGGGGGGGTCATTCCACCATCTCCTCCCTCTCCCCCTCCCACACATTATGAAGCTCCACACTTCACACTCGCCACCCCACCCCGGCAATTCTCGCTCTGGCTCATCTCCAGCAGGGCGTGGAAGAGCAGTCTTGCCCCCAGGCTGTACCCAATGAGGGTGATGGGCCTGCGGCCGTGGGCTCGAGAGAGCAGCAGCTTCGCCAATTCATAGCCGGCGACCTTCGCTCTCTCGGCGCACACGGACCAGGGGTTGTCCAACACGCTCGCGACAGAGACCAGGGCTACTGGCCAGGCGACTGCGGCCACCAACCCTGTAGCAAGGATTGGGGAACGAAACGGTTTCCAAGAAAGACAAAACGCAAGCACGCGAGGGTTGATGGGCGCGGGAATGAAGTTACTACAGTTTCACGCCTACTACAGTTACACCTGCAAAGATGTCTGTTTTGAATCTGATTTCGAGTCCACCAACCTCCACACGATTGAGACCTATCCATGAGCCCCTGTGCAGCCCGTATCTCACTCAATTGCATAAGTGTATATGGACGCACACACCACCTTTCCTTCTTCCAATCAAGCGTCTATCTTCATACAATTACAGTATCCCCACTCACCAGCGAAGGCGGTCTCCATCAGCGTCTGCTGTATGGCGTAGCTGACGGCCACCGACATCAAATACTCCATGCCCTTGCCGAACTCCAGCAGATACGCCGACTCGTAGCGCAGAGAATACTGCTCCGTGGAAGCGGCCAGATTGCGCCACGGGTACAGGAAAGCGTCCTCCGTCTGGGAGGGAGGAGATAAAAGATGGTGGTTGGTGTGTGTTGAATATAGCTTCTGCGGTAAAATACCGTTGCAGAACGTCGCTCATACGTATGCAACTTTTGGGGAGAACAGCGCGCCCAAAGACACAGTAATGCTACGCGCAAATATCAACAGCAAATAGAACTGGCAGGCAGTCATGTATTTGACTTGAGCACCGGAATTTGTCGGCCAACCGTGGACCGAGTCCAGTCGAAACGAATCGCCAGTCCAGTAGATCCCTACCTCTTCCTTGATCCACCCCGACACGACGAGGACGCAGTGGACCGACTTGTCGCTGCCTCCCCCCAGCGTCTCCACCGTAAACTCCTCCATGCAGCCGACGCGCTTCTGCATCTTGTAGCCTGGACAAACGACGCCATTTGGGAAGATGGTAACGTCTTGGACACACGCAAAAGGCGTGAAGACCGCCAAATCTGACAGCTAGCTCCGTATATTCGGGGCTACCTTCATCCACTCACCAGCCAGGCCGGCCCCGGCGGCGCCGAAGAGCGAAGCCAAGACGGCAGCGCCCGCGGTACTGGCGATTCCGGCGGCTGCTGCGCCTCCGATGATGGCGCCCGCGCCCGCCGCCACGAAGGGCGCTGCTAGACCACCCGTCAGACCTGACAAATCATGAGGTTTGAACCTACAAAAGATCAACCAAAGCGAAATCTAGCAGCACCGATTAGCACTCCGCCGACGCCGGCGGACGCCCCGATGAGGGCGTAGCGCTTGATCTGCCGATTGCGCTCCTTGCGCTCCCGGTTCTGCTTCGACTCCCTGAAACAGCGGAAGCTCAAATGACGTCTTACCAAGTTATTATTAGCTAGACCGCACGGGTGCACACTGGTCGACGACATACAGTAAGTACACTGTGCTACATATCCATGCATGGCTCTAGTGAACTCAAATCGAAAGGAGTATGCAAACCGAACGGAACCAAACGAAACAACGGTGCGCTGATCACAGTGTGGGACAACGGCACAACTTGCCTCACGCTTCTGCGCTTCGCGAAGGGAGATTCCAAGATTCATTTTAGACTCCACTGCAACGAAAACAGCGACACAACTCACTCCGACTCCTCATACGCTTCTTCGACCATGAGGTGGACGATTTTGTTCTCGAACTCTTCCACGTCGCCAAATTGTACCGCTAAGAGAGCCGCCAGATGGCGCAGCAGCACCCGGTAGCGGCAGTCGTAGCTTCCTCAACAGAGGCAACTTTAATGCTACAGTATCCCAAAATACCTCACGCTACCGTACCCCACCTGTCTGCACGAAGAGCGCGCACAGGTCCAGGACGACGGGCAGGCAGCCGTCCAACTCGACGCGCAGATGGCCGTCGGCCTTGATGGTCACAATGAGACTGGCGACGTCGTTGTGACAGCCCTCGCCTTCCAAGTGGGAGCGAAGGCTTCTGCGCGTCTGGAAACGATACGATCATGCTTTGAACTTTGTGAGTTGAGCTCGACAAAAGACAGACGTGCACCTTCGTAGACAGATCGTAGTGGGCTAAGACCAAGTCCAGCGCTTGCTTGGCAAAGCTGGCGTCGCTGAAAGGCGCGAGAAAGGCATTTTCTCATTCTTTTGTCAAATATCAGCCTTCGATTCCTCTCTAACCAATTTGGTCCTTCCAACACGTCCTTCGAATCGGATAATACTGTCGTTTCCAGGAAGTCCAGCCTAAGCACCATGGCGGCTAGGTCGCAGATGGCATACTTGGTGGCCAGCGACAGAGGTGAGCACTCCTTTCTATGACGCCACGCGTCCGCCGCGTCAACGGCCGATTTCTTAGCCTCGACTTCAGAAGAGCAGCTTTGATCGTCCGCTGTGGAAGCAGTGGTCGTCGGCGTCGACAACGACAGATCTTTTCGCTCTTCCAACGAAAGCGCGTCGTCGGCTTCTTCGATTCTGACGTCCGACTCCATGGTGAGAGAACTCGGCAATCTCCTGTCTATGCTGCCTCGCCCGAACAGGAAAGAAGCAGCACAGTTTGTACGCGATTCCTCCTTTAGCAGGTCGACTGATTTGAATTCCTTCGATACAGTATTCCACTGAACGCCGCTGGGTAATCAACGGCACTGGCGCTGAAACGGTAGCTCATCAAAATTGGGAGCCGACGGCAAATCATTTCGATGCAGGATGCAGGGTGACGCAGATACCGGCGGAAGGTTGGAAATTGACTACAAACAAAGGCCCGCACCCTGTCATTCTTCACTGTCCAAAAGATGCGAAACCGATTACAAACGACGACGTCGACCAACGAAACGACCCAAAATCGATCGCACAACGATGAGGGTACGGTACCTTCTGAATACTTTAGCATTTAGGTACCTAATAAAGCCCGATGAGCACACGTCTGTTATAACACGATGCCGATCCAACACAATCGTCGAACGGAGATCATCACTCTTGGAAGGTGACGCGCCTGGCCTTCTTCGCCCTCGAGCCGCTCTCTTCCACGAACTCCTCGAAAGCCTCGGCCGCCAGCGTGGGGAAGTCCTGGAGGATCCTCTCTCTCAGTCCATCCTTCTTCAAAGTCTTCAGATTGGAAGAGAAGTACTCCTTGACGGCCGTCTTGAGCTTGTCGACCTCCGAGAAGTGCGAGGCCAGGTCGAAGGCCTCGTAGAGGATCTCGGCCGATAGATTCTTCACTACGGCAGCCAAGCAGTGGCTGCGTAGGCTCGGAATTTGGTAGCTGCAAATACATATTCTAAACGCTACCACACGAATAGCAACGGTGCTTGCTTGCCCACTAACAAGTCGGCAAGCTTGAACATGTCGATAGCGGCCTGGGGGCCTTTGAAGTGGCAATCCGGCAGATCTGCTGAGTGGAGGAAGCGCACGAACAAGTCGACGGCGCCGTCAGAGAAGCCTCCGATGAGGGCCCTGCTCTCCTTCCTCTCCTTCATGTCGTTGTCCACCATCTTCTCGAACACGGGCGACCAGGCCTTCAGGGCCGTTTTGGACACCTGCGAATAAGCAAGGTTGTCACTTGGCTTAGAAGAGGCTGCGTCAGAGAAGCGCCGTAACGACGACCTGCCACCGTTTGCCGGAATCAGACTCGATGGTGAACTCGTCGAATGAGCCTTCCTCGTACAGCCGGCGCATGCGGCCGACGAAGACGCGAGCGAAGTCCGGCGTCGAAGGCAGATCATATTTGACGTCACACCTGAGGATGACGCTGCCGTCCGTCTGTACGAAGTCGTCGAACAGCGATTCAGCCATTTCGTCGAACTCGACGCTGAAGACATCGCCGTCGGCTTCACGCCGGTGCGAAAGCCGATCTTCCATCCACTTCACCCACCTCCAGTTTGTTTCTGAAATTGCTATTTGGGGCGTGTGTCGGGGGGGGGGGGGGGGGCTCCATCTTGCAAAGATTCCAGATACTCGCCCAGCAAACTAGGACAATTCAGAAACATTTATCTAAGATGTGCCAACTAGTCGCCGCTCAGTGCCCACTCAGGGTGTAGTGTACCTTACCTGAAGGTCCGGTCTGACCGAAAACCGTGTAGCTGACATTCTTGAAGTCAACCGCTGGAAATCCGCTCATGGCGTACAAACGGAAGGCCATGAAGTAGGAATCACCGATTGCCTTGTCCTTCGGAATCAGCTAAAGTGACGCCAACTACTGGGCAATTCACGAATTCTGATGCACTCCACTCCTCGCCATATACAAACCGTCATCCTCCACTTGGTGCCTCGAGTGGAGCGGAAGAGGCCGCTCGAGATGCCCTGCTTCAGGGAGCAAAGGTCGTAGACGATGCTGAAGTCGGGGATGGTCCAGTAGAAGCTGGCTTTGACGCTCTTCTCCTCCACCACCACGTCGCCCACGTCCGTCGTCTGCTGCGGATCTGGAGAAGTCGACATTGCGTCAGCGACCGACACGCCGCCGCTAGCCTGAATGGACGAGCACGGAAAAGGGAAAAAGCTGCCAAGTGTCAATCAAGGTTTGAAGGACGCACCATTCAGCCACAATCCAAATTTCGTTTGTTTCGCGAAAGATGAAGGATACCGTATACCAGGCGACTTTTACAGTTCAGATTCGAACGAGTAAACCGTGGCAGTGAGATGCAGACAGGAGTGTGGAGAATGGATATTGGTTACGTGTCACCCGGTAGCACTTCTCAGTTATGAACGGTAACGTATGTACATATGTAGGTACATCGAAGGCGAAGACAGAGTACAGAGTTTCCTTCATACGTAGATGGGAAGTATCTCACAGTGGCATTGCGTTGGCCGGTTGTAGGTGAGTTTCACTGCTCCAGAACGGACATGTTTATGCAGATACGTAGAGTAGTGGTTGATGTACATACATCGAAGTTGATATAACCACGAAATATTTGAAGTACAGAGCTCTCCTTCGAATGGCGGCTGCACGTCAAGTGTCACTTCTTTGCCCTCTTCGCTTCCGGCCCGTTCTCTTCCATGTATTCTTCGATCGCTTCGGCGGCCAGAGTCGTGAAGTCCTTCATGATCCTCTCTCGTAAACCGCTCTGCTTCAGTCGCTTGAGATTCGAAGCGAAGTAGTGCTTGACTGCCGTCTTGAGTTCGTCGGCGTCCGTGAACTGAGCCGTCAGCGCAAAGGCATCGCAGAGCGTGTCGGTCGACAGGGTCTCCACGATCTGCGGTAGGCAGTGAGCGCGCAGACTTGCGATTTGGTAGCTGCAAAGAATCGAACTTCCCTTGTGCAAACGTCCCTGTAGGTAAACGTCCCTTTCTTTTGGTATTACGGCATAGATGACATACAGTAGCTCCAAACGTGTCAGTAGCTGTTATGCATGCACTGCAGATGATTTGTGGCGGCGCGAGACGTGGCTCACAGACAATGAGAAAGGTATAGGTATCAGAGGCACTGACAAGTCGGCCATCTTGAACATCTCGATGAGCATCAGGCCGTCGGAGTCTCCTGGCAGGTCTCCCGAATGGAGAAAGCGAATGAGTCGGTCGACGGCGTCGTCGGGGAAGCCGCCGACGGTGGCCCTGCCCTCTTTCTTCTCCTTCATGTCATTGTCCACCATCTTTGCGAACACGGGCGACCACGCCTTCAGAGCCGTCTTCGACACCTGTTAATGGCATTGCACGTACGTACTTGTCGAAATAGGAAACAGGCACTAAGGTTCGCACCTGCCACTCCCTGCCCGAATCGGAGGCGAGGACGAAATCCCCAACTGAGCCCTCCTCGTACAGCTGGCGCAGTCGGCCCACGAAGACGCGGGCGAAGTTCGGGCGCTCGGGCAGCTCGAAGCCGACGTCGCACTTGAGGCGCAGACGGCCGCCGTGGAGGAAGCGGTTGCAGAGGCTGTTGGCCCGGATCCCGCTCTCGCCGCAGAGCACGGCGCCGTTGGCCTTGGCGAAGCCTTGTGGAGTTATTCCGCTGGAGAGCAGGTGCCAGCCAACTTCCTTTCGCGCTGAGAGTGTATGGAACGAACCATGTTATTCCAACACGTAACATGTAAGTTGGCTGCCACCACTAGCTTACTCTTCGTTTGGACAGCACCCCAAGCGTGGAAGGAGAACGTCACCCCGAGACCGCCCGTTGGAATGCCGCTCTTGACGCAAAGATTGAACTTGACGAAATGGAATAGCTGGTGGTCCTCGTCGTCTGAGGAATCCGATTCGCCGCACACGTTCCTCGCTTTTGGAATTATCTGAAGCAAGACAGCGGAAATATGTAGCACACTATAAGGTTGAGAGGAGATGATACTGCGGCAATAATCGTTCTATGACCCATGACCCATGTGACCTTATGACCCTATGACCCACGGAATCTATGACCCAGGTTCGAATTTGCGCACTACAGTAACCTCAAAGCGTAAAGTGCATACTGGCGGTTACGGTAACCGGTAAATCGCACCAAAATGACACTCAGTTTCCCCGAAAGCGTCAAACTGTTGTAAGAGTCGGAATCTCAGATAATCAAACCCAACTGACTAGCTTTATAGACCATGTTTGCGTCAATGTCGAGGGTTTGCCATTGCGAATTACTTACCCTGACTTGGAGTCCTTTAGCAATTTTGAATGTACATTTACCAGGTTGATTCAAGCGTGTAAAAGACTATTCACTACAAATCTAATTACTTTGAAGTTTAAACTCTAAACTTTATGATACTGTACTTGAGTTGGCGACAGCAAAGAGCTGTATAGAAGTAACACGTATCATGAGCAGACGATTACTATAAGTGTGCAAGTTTCATTTGTATTGCTTCATCACAGCAACAACCTCTCGCAAATGCATGTCTTGCTCAAAAAATTAATCCTGGGCTATAGCAATGTTGGCTTGCAACCATCCCAGAAAGAGTGTCTCAAGTAGTGCATGAATAGTCGACTCCAAGCGAGCGCACATCATGCCAGAAATGTCTCGAAATACCTCACAAAAGTATCCACTATTTTGCACTTCCACTCTAGAACACTCACAAACCACTCTGTATTAATTTTAACTGTATTAAGTCTTTCAAACGAGCCATGTTCGACATCAAACTTGAGTTATAGCCGTTGGGGATGGGCCGCCTTTACTGGGACACCCTGTACAACTCCACAAAACTCCCCTGTACAACTCCACATTTTATACTCCACAAAAAAGTGTGCGAAAAATCGCGAATTTTTCAAATTTGGCGCCAAAATGGGTCCCGCAGCGATCCAATTCATTTCTTCCACCCTCGGCCCTATCGAGTACTACAACATACCAAAAGATAGTATATACCATTATATGAAACTTTTTCGAGTTCTACCTTGCCTAATGCATTTTCCAGTACTTTGAAAAAATAAATTTTTGAATTTACCGCCAAAGGGGTCCCGCTGCGTGACCCCGTTTGGTGTCCACCCTGCCCACTTACTAGGCCTACCCAACGCAAAAGACCGTTTGCAAATCGGCCGCTTCACGCGCGAACGCCATCCGGTTAAAATTACTGCGTTTCGCGCACAATCGCTATATACTCCACACTTTTTTGTGGAGTATAAAAATGTGGAGTTGTACAGGGTGTCCCAGTAAAGGCGGCCCATCCCCAACGGCTATAACTCAAGTTTGATGTCGAACATGGCTCGTTTGAAAGACTTAATGCAGTTAAAATTAATACAGAGTGGTTTGTGAGTGTTCTAGAGTGGAAGTGCAAAATAGTGGATACTTTTGTGAGGTATTTCGAGACATTTCTGGCATGATGTGCGCTCGCTTGGAGTCGACTATTCATGCACTACTTGAGACACACTCTTTCTGGAATGGTTGCAAGCCAACATTGGTATAGCCCAGGATTAATTTTTGAGCAAGACATGCATTTGCGAGAGGTTGTTGCTGTGATGAAGCAATACAAATGAAACTTGCACACTTATAGTAATCGTCTGCTCATGATACGTGTTACTTCTATACAGCTCTTTGCTGTCGCCAACTCAAGTACAGTATCATGAAGTTTAGAGTTT
The DNA here is from genome assembly GCA_030248115.1 of Linhomoeus sp. GSCO2_2. Taxonomy (NCBI): domain Eukaryota; kingdom Metazoa; phylum Nematoda; class Chromadorea; order Monhysterida; family Linhomoeidae; genus Linhomoeus; species Linhomoeus sp. GSCO2_2. The sequence continues at coordinate 93,438 of JASAMZ010007409.1, read as the reverse complement.
AAACTTCAAAGTAATTAGATTTGTAGTGAATAGTCTTTTACACGCTTGAATCAACCTGGTAAATGTACATTCAAAATTGCTAAAGGACTCTAAGTCAGGGTAAGTAATTTGCAATGGCAAACCCTCGACATTGACGCAAACATGGTCTATAAAGCTAGTCAGTTGGGTTTGATTATCTGAGATTCCGACTCTTACAACAGTTTGGCGCTTTTGGGCAGATTGAGTGTTATTTTGGTGCGATATGCCGTTTACCATAACCGTCAGTATGTACTTTACGATTTGGAGATACTGTAGTGCGCAAATTCGAACCTGGGTCATAGATTCCGTGGGTCATAGGGTCATAAGGTCATATGGGTCATGGGTCATAGAACGATTATTGCCGATACTGCCATTACCATAATTTCCCATTTCATGTCGCCGGCGGAACTGAAAGTGCTGCTGAAGACGCGCTGACCCAGAGAGCAGCGCTTGTAGACAGCGGCGAAATCGGGGATGGTCCACTCGAAGCTGGCGTCAACCAACTTGCGATCTTTCACGACCACCTTCTCGCCGACGTCGGTGTACGGCTCCAGTTTGGCGGCGGCGTCACCTTTACCATTGGCCTGCAAATAGCACAGCAAATCAATCATAGTTTGCCTGCGGTGGACACTGGCCGACCCACCATCTCTCCTGGCCGTACTTGGCAAATCCAAAGACCGCTTCAGCTAGAGTCAAGTGTGTATTACGAAAGGCAATGCGACAGACCGAGACTGAAAGAGGCCCCGCATGCACGACGACGACGCCAATCATGCTGTTCAGTCGGCGTCTCTACATGGTACGAAGCAGCGGGAGAGAGGTGATAACCAAGAAATGGGGCTCAGTGGCTCATAAGGCTGCCCTAGATGCTCCAGATTGTGTTCTATGTAGATTCGACGTCGACTCGCTCCAAGGGCGTCGATTGATTCTACTCATTTCAGAGAGCTGAAATTCGACGAACCACTGGATGTGGTTTGAATGGAACGCCGTATTACACAACAGAAAGCTAGGCAAACCAGCTAGGTAGGTACCTAATGTAGTAGGTACAGTACAGGTGTACCCAATTTGGACAACTACTGTAGTTGGTTTGACCAATAGCTGGCTTGACAGTGCCACTGCCATGATTTACTATTCCGTGTGAGACTCCGCTATGGTCAGCCTCGCGGGGAACACCGCAATTACACAACAAAGAGATTTTGGATCCCAATTCATTAGATGCAGATCTGATTGACGTCGTTAGAATAATTCGTTACAGACGTGAAAGTTTAGGCGTTTCGATAAGGTCACTACTTTCACCATTGCGCCGTTACGTATTGTCATTCAGGCTTTCTTTGAGGTGTAGGCGATAGGCGTGATCCAGTGCCGTGCCTCCGTTTATGTTCAACGTTCAGGAAATCCACGCAGCAATTGGAAGGTGAAGGCTGTCTACAACATCTGTGGGAGGGGAGTCGAGAGAAAGTGAACCGTGGACAGTGGGAGAGCGCCGATAAAACAAGAAGTCATGTGGTTCCAGTCCCAGATTCCCGGCTCTTCTTCCTTTGGGAATCGACCTTCTTTGGACCCCGGCTTCGCACGAGCGCCGCCGACTGCACCTTTAGGGCCGAATCCGGCCAGCGTCGACCGCGACTTCGGATACAGCCGTCCGTTTACGGCGCCTTCGTCGTCTTGGGGGCCTCCGGCTGGCTTGTCGTCGGCTCCACTCGAGCTACCCTACGCGGGACCGCCTTTGGAGCTGCCGTTCGACGTCAGCGTCCCTCCGCACCGCTCCCAGCCTCTGGCGCTGCCGTTCGCGGCTCCGAATCCACCGTCACAAACTCCAAGCGGGAGCAGTACAGTCTCCGAAAGCTGGCGCCGGTCAGGCGCCGTTTCCGAGTCCTGGAGGAAGGCGGCCGACCAATTGTTTGGGTGTACTGTAGTTCCACTGAAGGCGAGATAGTTATGTCCTCCATCCACGCGCCCCCCCCCCCCCCCCCTCCCCCCATGTTCAAGTACATCGGTGAAGACACGCTTTTGGCGGTTCCCAGACGATTTCGCAGCCCATCTTCGCCAAAGGAAGGGGGGAGGGTGGAGCTAGCAACCTTCTACAGGATAATTTGTTGTCAACACACCCCTCTATCACTCCATTCCTTCAGCTACGGGGCGCCCATCCGCCCCAGGGTGTTCACGCGGGAGGAGCGCGAGGCGCAGGTGGCCGGGCGCACCAAGTCGGCCGTCGACGAGTGGCTGGAGAAGTGTCCCGCTTCCGCCTCGAAGCCCATGGACGATTTGGACGACGTGGGCGACGGCGACGACCTCGAGGACACCCCTGTGACGCCCATAACAGTGAATAGGAGCACCCCCCTGCTGGGAGGGGGCTCCGGGACGCCTTCGGCTAAGGTGGAAGCAGCTCCAATGGAAGAAAAGCAACAACCGAAGCCCATTCTGGACCCCCTGGAGTTCATGGAGTCGCTGAGCGACGACGACGACGGCGAGCCGCCGGTGGAGGAGAAGCAGCAGAACGCAGCGCTGGAGGAAGCGCCGGCGACGACGACGGCTGAAGCGAATCAGATCGTTAGCAGCGAGGGAAGGACCGCTCCAGAGAAGACGACGGTAGAAACTCTGCCTGGCATGCCCGTGTTCCCTACTGTGGTCAAGAACGAAGGTGAGATTATCGTAGTATCGCACTGCAGAGTACTGTTTTGAGCTCATCTGTGTCCCAGTCTGAAACCAAAGGTAGTGGCGCTTTCAGTGAAGCCGGCGGAGGCTGAGAGCAAAGCGAGCGTCGACTACGCGGCCGAGTACCTGATGAACATGGCACCGGACGACGGCACAGAAGATACGAAGGGTGTACAGGAGCAGACGACGCTTTACACGATGACCACCTTCCCGTTCCAGTTCAAGAAGGAGGATCGAGACGATCGGCAGGTGTGAGAATGATATTGAATAGAAGAATTTGTAGCTAGCGCATCACATAGCAGCGAGATTGTGAAGCGCGAATATCCTCTGCGGTTGGATTCATGCGAAGTCTAAATATAGTGCGCACACGTCACCGATTCTTTCAGCAGCCTTCACAATCGCAAGAGAGAAGCAGCCTGCTGCCCACTCCAGCGGCCCCATCTGTGGCTACCCGGACGACGCTGCTTCCCTCTCCACCTTCCGGTTCTACTTCCGCTCAACCGCCGCAGCAGCAGTTGGGCGGGGAACTGATCAAATCGGCCGTTGAATTGCTGACGACTCGTCTGAATCTGCCGCCGGACGCTGTACTCAAGTTGCTGGGTGAGTGGAATCGTAGACAAATGACCAGTGAGGGTGTGGGCTTAGGTACCCTCCCGTCCCCTCGTACTCATCCCCTCCCCCCCCCCCCCCCCCCACTGTTACACGTGGAATGGAATGTCCGCTGCAGTGCTCAAGTACTGTCCAACTCGCATTCCGAATGATTTTGTTGTTGTACAGAAACGATCGCGACGTCGTCGTCGACGGAGGAGGAGAAGGCGCTGATCGACCTGCTGCTCAGCTCGGAGCAGAAGACGCGAGCTGAATCACATGGGGAAGAGAGGGGACCGCTGTCCGAATTGGCGGCGCTTCTTTTGCCCCAGAGCGCTGCTAGCACGTCGAGTGAGGCTCAGCAGCCGCTGCCTCAGCAAAATGCTTCTTGTGAGCACATTGAACGCTTGAATTGCTTGTTATCCATTTTATGAGTGGACAAATCATGTGCACTTTTCCACAGGGCCTGGAGGCGCCAAGCCGCCGCTGCTGGTGGAGCCGCAATTGCTACACGAGACCGTGATCCGTCCCAGATACAACGGGCCGCAGAAGACGCTGGTGGTGGCTCGAAGTACCGCCGAGTCGCAGCCCAATCCCAGCGCCTACGAGAGACTTACCGCGAGGTCAGAAGCCACACCTGACCCCGCCAACTCTCTGGAGAGTATCCTGAGATCATTTGTGGAAACGGAGCAGCAGTTGCGAAGCGGCAGCGCCGCGCAGACGCAACAGGAGACATCGAGAAACTCACTATTGGGCGCAGCGCCGCCGTCGGCCGATTTGGAAGGCGGCCGGAAGCCGCTTCTGCCCGAGGTGCTTCCGGCGCAGCAGCAGGCGGCGACACCCCTGAAGGCGTCCGAGCTTCGCGAGTACCTCGTCTCCAAGATCAGCGTGCGTGGATACTATGGAGTTGTGGTGTAGTTTGGTGGAGTAAACGGGGGGGGGGGGGGCGGGCTATAGAGCTAGGTAACATGAAGGGGGGGGGGGGGGGGAGAAGGTGGTTGTGCCACCTTGGAAAGGAGGAAGGTTTGATCTCTCTTCCTGTTTCCTCTGCCGTATGGGTTGAAGCTTTCGCGGGGTTTGTTTGGTGAGCGAGATGAGGAGAACTGAGTGCGTGTCTGTGGTGATGTGGGGGGGGGGGGGGGGAAGCTGCCTTCTATCCTTCTAAGGTTCTGAGGGGGGGTGGGTGTAGTTGCTTTGGGTGGGGGTACCTCTGCTTCCTCAGTCCACTCTGTAGTACTTTCTCCTCCACTCTATTCCAGAACCCCCGCAGCACCCTCTACGTGACCGGGGACGTGGCGACTCTGGAGAGGGCGAACGAGATCCTGAGCTTCTTGAGCCAAGTAGCCGAGGTGGAAGCTTCCGTTCCGCAAGCGACGCTTCAGAAAGTTCTGGAGCCGGCCGTCTCCTTCTGCCGAAGCATCGGCATGCTCTGCTAGTGGCTGAAGAAAATGAAATGACACAGTGTTTTGCGAAGTGGTATTCAGATTGTGATCGTCTATGCTACTAGAGGGCGCCCCTCCCACATGCCCACGCGTTGCACGGCTTTCTTTTGTTTGGTTACGTTCTCGAAATATACGGTACCTCACCAGTTGTAGATGTATACTGTACTCTGGAACTCGGTCCGCCCTGGCCGCTGAGTGTCTCTCGTCGTTGGTGTGTCAGTGAGAGCATCCAAGTTACTTCTAGCGCAGTTTCGCGGCTCCCAGAGAGCGCAAGAAGCATGTCAGGACGCAAGGTGCTGTCGGAGGACGAGCTGGGCGTCAAATTGGATCGCTGCCTGGCCGACGGTCTGCTGAAGGTGGGCGGCGGCCTCGCCCTCGGCGTCGTCGTCTCCGTCCTGCTGGCCAAGCGTAAGGTTTTGGGAGGAGTTGTGGAGTACTGTGGCTTTGATGGAATATAATTTTTGCTACTGTAAGCACTCCGATATGCGTCTGGGCACATTTGAAGGGAGCTTGTACTGTAAGCGGAGTGCTGCAACTTTGAGTCTAGCCACTGTAAGTGAACCGATAAACACCAGGATACAATTCATTGCGGAGCTTATTAATTCAACCCCTCTTCAAGGTATCCAATGTACCTACATAAAATGCTATCTGTAGGGCTACCGTCTGCCGAATGCGCTTTGTGTATAGTGTACTGTAACCATATTTACCACAGGTACATAAAATCGTAGTAGTAGCACCCAATTCCTGAGGAGCGCCGTATTTGCTACCTTTACTACAGTATCTCTCTCTTCCAAAGTTCAAGGTCCTACACTAGCCGACCTAGAACGAAGCACCGTAATCGAAACGCAGAGCGTATGGATTAGATCAGTAACACATCCACTTATCATATCTAAGTCTCCACTCCACGTCCACTGCTGACAGGTCGTCCCTGGCCCATCTGGCTGGGCAGCGGCTTCGGTCTGGGCATGAGCTACGCCAACTGCCAGAACGACATCCGAAATCCCTTCCTGCTTCGGGGCAAGATGGTCAGAGCTGCTTCCGCCGCCGCCGCCACTGAAGAGCCTTCTTCCGAGACGAAAGTGATATCGACGGAGGGCCAGAAGAAGTAGAAACGATTCAGATGGAGTAGGTAGATGGTACTGTAGCAGCTTTGCCATATGTGCTTAGCATAGCCTAGTCCGACTAGCGACCCTGCCGATTCCTCTGAAGACGCGTGTTCGGGTGCCCTTGTGGTGAGATTGGTGGTAGTAGTTAGTTGACGAGGCAAGTCTGCCTGCAGACGTGGGTCTATAGTTACCAGAGTGTTGAAGAAGCGTGTCTTCACAAGACGCAGACTCATTGGCGCAATCCAATGCTGAAGCGAACTAAGTTATAACAATCATCTGAAGGCGTCGATCGTATCGGCGCAGCAATTGTGGGTGTCACGGACTACGGTAGTATGTAACGCCGCATGTATAGCGCGACTTCATCACTGGATTCTAGTAGGTTTCTAGCCGACGAAGGTTGTTGGCGCTTCTTCACGCCATCTGTCATGAGAAGTCGCCTTTGAAGCTTCTTCATTCACTCGCTCTCGCATTCGGTTGTGGACCGGACTTACTGCATCCAAAAGGTTGAGCGCTACATGACTTGACTTCTGATCACATGTGGCTGACAATTGCAGGATAATCAACTTACAGTACCAGCGAACTTATGTAGGTGAACCGCCGAAGCCAGTAGACGGTCTGCATTCTCCAGTGTACCGGTACTACCAAACTATCATCATTCCATGAGCTGAGCACATTCCAACGGAGGCTAATGTTTGTCATGAAATCGATCTATGGAGCATGTCAATTTATCAGTCAAAAGAAAGTAGTAGTCAAAAGAAAGTCTCAAAATATACGTAGAAGAGCGGATGAAGGGAAGCAGTCGACGGATGGCTTCGTTCCAACTGGCGCTGCTACTGCTGGAATGTGGCTCGGCCGCAGCCGTCCTCTGCTGCAACGCCGGTGGCTGGGCCCAGTGAGTGGTCGAATCGTCCGAATCGCTCGCGTGCTGCATGTTATATGTATCTCACCGTTTCAGCGAGACGAACTTGGAGCCGCGGGAACATTGCAACGACAGCGAGTTGGAAGGAGCCGAGCGCACAGGCAAGGGTGGCGGCTGCTTCAGCGGTTTCTACATCGCCAAAGAGGATCTCGACAAGCAGAGTCGATCCAACGAAAGCTACTGGAGCTTCCTCACCCTTCACATCACCAGAGAGGACGAAGACATGGTGGAAGATCCCCTTTTCCAGTTCTGCTCGAAAGCAGACTACAAAGGCTGTAACTACACTGAACACTGCAAGTTGACATTGAAACTTTGGCCTTCATTGAGTGTTATTATTGTACGTTAACTATAATAATAGCAACAAGTCTCTTTTAACAAGGGAAACGTGCAGGAGAACCTGCAGTGAAGCACTCCGACCAGAACGGGAGAAAGCAGGCCGCCACTCACTTTTCATGAGAAATAAGGCCGATTTCCGCCCAAAGAGTCTCCACAAATTCCGCCGGCGCGCGAGTTCCAGAGTACGCAATTCCCTCCACCTACAAGGACCGGCCGGCGCGCAGCAGAACTCCACCGAAATCCTGTAGACCAGGACGAATTGAGCCCAAAATGCGCCATTTCGCTTCGATTCAACCAGTAGCCGGTAGCTAAGAATCAGGGCTGCGCCAATCGTAGACTCGCCTTCCCATTTTGGACGGGAAGAATTGACAATTTATGCGCAAATGCTCACTTTACCACGCCGTCTTTTCGCACTGCATTTCCTTCAATTGTGAAGTTTGAATGCGTGCGCAAATTTGAGTTACAACATAGTTTGAGGAGAGTGCGGTAAAAGTTGCATTCAAATTTGAACTTCGGCATTAGGAAAGTGGCTGTTTGAAGGCAAAATCGACACAAAATGGAGAAACCAATAGCAAATTCGCGTTCCTCGTCGCGAAATACCCTAGAATCGACATTACAAACGTGCAATCACCTCACTTTCAGTTTCGTCGACCTAGGGCTTCGGTAGGTCGAAAATCGGCAAAACTCGCGAATCTTGATCCGAAACGCCAAAATAACGCCAGATTCGGCATCAGCGACCTCGAAAGCACCGGAGACGACTCCAACATTGATTTTGTCCTCCGGAGTGGAAATTCGAATTTTGGACGCGGCCGGGGTACGGTAGCCGAAAAAATATTTTTGAAAATCGATTCCGGATCAGTTTTCAATGGGGAATCGCGTGGTGCAGTCCATTTTGTCCTACCTCATCCCAATCGAGCGCTAAAACGGCCGAAAGTCGAAAATCGGTATTTTCGACCCCCGACGGAGACCCGTTGCCACCGCAGAACTCAAGATTTCCTCGGCTGATTTCGGCGTTTTTGATCTTAAACGAAAGAGAACATGTTAATCTTGCCGATTTGAGATATCTGGCCCGATCCAACAACTCCCTGATTTACTAGGATTTTTGAAAGGCAAATTTTTGTCAAAAAATCACTTTCGGCTACCGTAACCCGAGAACGCGTCGACCTAGAGGGTCGGAATTTTTTGTCCCCTCTTCGTCGCGTCGAGGACTACAACATATCCAAAAGGCATCACAATCGGCTCATTATTCCAGAAAGTAGCAGCTACTGAACACCCTCTCAGTAAGTAAATTTTCAAATTTTTGAATTTTTCTCGAAATTTTCCCACTACGCAAAAAAATGAATGTCCGTCCACACCTACTATCCCTCGAGAGCTATCGATTAAAAAAAACCCCGTCCAAATCGGATGAACCACGCGCGAGAAATCTTGGGGCAAAAATTTTGATCGGGAGCAGCTCCACTATGGCACTCCGCCCCTTTTGGGGTCGGAGTGCTAAAAAGCGGAGTGATTTTGAGCTTTGACTTTTTACTGAGATTGTAGCAAGGCCCTTTCCGGTTTCGTGCAGCGTCTTTGACTCTCCTCGCGACTACACTTTTTGGAGTGGTCTTGCTACGCAACATTGGTATCGCTCGGGTTTAATTCTTTACACCAAGAAAATCATCTTTTCAGACTAAATTTAAAAAAAAAACACTGGAATCTAACGCAAAACTACAGGTTAATTGTGAGCATGATTTGATGCTGGCTTGCAGTGAGCTCTTCAGCGATGTCAAGATCGCTCCTCTGCAACGCACGAGTGCCAAGATATAACAAACAAACCAAAGTCGGCAGTTTTCATCGCGTTTTGGTTACTGTAGCCCTCTCATTGACCTTTTGAAACTTTTTGTTGTCGGATTCTTGCTCAGGACCAGGAGGTCGAGCGGTTCATTTTGATATGCGATTCGACTAGGTTCGATGAAGTTTTGACTTTTCGCGGACCTCACTTTGGGATACTGTAGCGCGCAATCTTTAAAACTTGCTATTATGTCGACGTCACAGTTCGCGAGAGGAGTCCGAGGGCTACCCGTCGATGTATCGAACACAACTCAGCGACGTCTGGCAGGCGAGTTATTAAGCCCGAAGCAAGCGTGTAGTTTCCAGTTTGCGACGCGTTTTGGTTACTGTAGCTCTCTGCTTGAACTTTTGAAACTTTTTATTGTCGAATTCGTGCTCAGGAGCTCGAGCGCTTTACGTTGATATGCGATTTGACTAGCTTCGGTCAACTTTTGTCTTAAAATGGACCCCACTTTGGGATACTGTAGCGCGCGAGTTTGAAAATTTATTCCAGTTTTGAACACTCAGATGGCGAGAGTAGTCCGAGGGCTACCTGTCGATGTGTCGAACTCAAACCAGCGACGTCAGACAAGCGAGTTATTAAGCCCGAAGCAAGCGTGTCGTTTCCAGTTTTCGACGCGTTTTGGTTACTGTAGCTCTCTGTTTAAACTTTTGGAACTTTTTGTTGTCGGATTCGTGCTCAGGAGCTCGAGCGCTTCACTTTGATATGCGATTTGACTAGCTTCGGTCAACTTGTCTTAAAATGGACCCCACTTTGGGATACTGTAGCGCGCGAGTTTGAAACCTTATTTCAGTTTTGAATACTCAGATGGCGAGAGGAGTCCGCAGGCTACCCGACAATGTCTCAAACTCCATCCTACGACGTCGGACGAGCGAGTTATTAAGCCCGAAGCGAGCGTGACGTGCGCACGCACGTACGTACGCACGCACGCACGTACGTACGCACGCACGCACGCCGAGCTCTTGATAGGGTTCGCTCGGCTGAGGCCGAGCGAAATAATTGTAGACGCCATAATATTTATTCTCGCTAAAATTAGACTCACTGGGCCTTTAGCTGTATATTCCCCCTTGGTCTCCCAGCAAATAGAGGGGCTCTACTACCTACTGCTGCTGTCAGGAGAATACCTACTGCAAAGACATCTTCTACAGCCTGCCAACTCAACCAGTAGATCAAAATCGACCACGTTCCGTTTTCTGCAGATCCCGAAATTCGGCCAGATCCCGATGTTCTACAGAAGCCGCGCCGGGCTTGGCGCCAAACGAATTTGCATGTTTTGTTCTATGACGTGCGCTATTCGTATAGTCATACAGTACACTCTGTGTTTGAATCCAGGTTATGTTCTGACAGGAGAAATATCTTGCAGACGAGTAAAATCACATTATATGACTTCTATTTCAGATTTGAGTGGAAGGTATTGATTTGCAAACATCTCAAAGAAGTCCCTATCTGAGGAGTAGGCTGTCACACTCACAACTCCTTGCCAGGAGCAACACTGTCAGAGCCAAATAAATTTGCATCACGCGGTACTTTTTACATCAGACTATACGGCACTTCCAACATTTCGTCATGGCGGGCTCCCCGCGCGCCAGCCGCCATCGGGATCTGTTCTTTAGAGGTTTCGGGATCTGCAGAAAACGGAACGTGGTCGATTTTGATCTACTGGTTAACCACTTGCTCTGAATCGGCTACGTTTGTTTTTCTGCAGATCCCGAAAGTCACCCAGATCCCGAAGTTCTACAAAAGTGGCAGGAGAAAGATTTCGCAATTTTGGCGATGACGTGCTGTGTTTTCGTATAGCACTACAGTATCCTTTGTGTTAAAATCAGTGGATAATTTGATCCAAAAAGTCCCTTACAGAAGAGTAGAATGACACAGTAGTTTTGCTTCAGCTTGGAGCGTGAGCCGTGAAGTCTCAAAAGTTATTTCACTTCACAGAAGTCCCTTTTTCAAAAGTGAGTTGCACCAAACTGTATTACTTGCACTTTGCACCATACGAATAAACGATTTCGTCACAGAGCGGCAACCCGCGCGCCAAAGTGTCATCGGGGTCTGTTTGTTAGAGGATTGTATTTCTGCAGAAAAACAAACGTAGCCGATTCAGAACAAGTGGTTAAGCCGACAGAGTGGCACTCGCCTTCTGACAAACATCAACCAAAATGGGTTTCTTGGTAGACGTCCTACGATTGATCTTTTAGTGATTCGACCGTGGAAATACGACATCAAGGGTCTCTTCTACTGCTGCTGCACCTGGCGCTTCTGCAACGACCTCACAAATCTCGAAGGACACGCGCACGCGCCTCTCTACGCAGCCAGCCAATGGAAGGAACAAGGGAAGGTCGGCTGCTGGATGTCTTCCATGGCTCCAGCCGTGATCCATGGCACGAATAGGCAGCCCTACTGTCTCAACTTTTACAGGTGGCACTGTAGCGATTTCATCGCAGATTGGACTTTCATTTCCGCTAAGCCTCTTCTAGGGCTGGCTACGAGACAAGCAGGGTCTATCCTTGGTGGAAGTCTCACGACAATGCGTCCACTTTCCCCTCGCCACAGAAGAAGGGGGCGGAGCAGAGGCTGTGTGAGCAGAAGTTCAAAGGTGGCTGGGCGCAAAGCAGGGGAGAGAAGGGGCCCTTCTGCTTCAACATCGTGAAGAAGGAGAGCTGGGGCTGCTGCTGCAGAAGGCCCTTTTGCAACAACTTCAAGTTCAAAAACAGAATGGACCCGAAGGAGCAGCGCAAGGGCCTCGTCCCGCCTACGACTACTACCAGCACAACCACTACCACCACGACATCCACAACAACGACGACGACGACGTCGAGCACTACTACTACGACGACCACGACCACAATGACCACCACAACGAATATAACAACTACCAGCACGACAACCATCACTACAACTACCGCAGCGACCATTACGACCGGCACAACTACCGCTAGCGTCGCGGCAACAGTCACAACCATCGCTTCAGTTACCACCACAGCTCCTACATTGCATCCAGAGACTCCGACGGCGTCTTCGACGGCTCCACAAACAGCGCCGCCGCAGTACACTTCGCGAAGCAGTGTGGCGACATCTGCCACTGAGAGAACCACCCCGATAGCCAGCTCACCACGCGTTCCCTCGTCGCCCACCTCACAGACTACACACCCGACAGAAACTCTCAGCAGCAGCATAGAGTCGGCCGAAACCACATCTGGAGAAACCTCTGCTAGCACGCGACGGAATGAAACGATCCCACCCGCTGAGGCCTCTAGGGTTACAAGAAAGGTGTCGTCTGAACAGCTGGTAACGACGGAATCTGAAGACAAGGGGAAAGTGTGGTGGAAGCAGACCTGGGTGTTCGTTCTGCTGGGGGTGCTGCTGCTCATACCATTGTTCGTCGTCTGCGTTGCCGTTGTCGTCTGCTGCCGTCGCCGACGGCGCAAGCGAAGACGAGTAGGAAAGCGTCGTCGACGACATAAGAAGGCACCGGGGAGTGCGATGGACGTTTTCTATGGGAGAATGAAGAAGAAGGAAGGTCTGGAGGACGACGATCTCCCCTTGAGAAGCGTGAAGGCAGAGACAGAGACGTGGACGGAGACAGCAACCGCCACCGAACGAAACGCTACCACCGAAGGATTGGCGGAAGAAGAAACCTTCGACCAGGAGGGGAACAAGTGGTTGCCCAGTCGCACTCCCTCCATGCCAACGACGACGACGACGACGGAAGAGGTGAAGAGCGACGTCGACGACAACCAGTCGATCGAGGTTGGTGTTAGAGGTTTTGTTTGTCGCCAAGTCGGCGAACCATTTCAATCAAGCACAGTTGGGTTTAATCTACTTCAGACGTCTAACGACCTTGCGACCGGTTCGGGAAGTGCGTCCGAGGAGGCTGTTCTGTCGGAAGACGCTTGACCGAAGAGCCGCTGAAGTGAAACTGAGAAGTACTGCTGAAGCACTCAAGATGTGATCGTGACCTGTTGCCTTGCATGTACTGGGTGTCTCCCGCTTTTGTTCTAGCGTTTCATTCCCAAGAATTCACTATTTGTGGCCACTAGAAGTAGTTTGAGCTTGACGTTATGACTAGCTACAGTAACACTTTCTTCGCAAGAGTGACTCGGGGCTCGCAATACTACCACCTAATAGTGTCTGCCAGTAGCGGATCTTAGGGGGGGGGGGGGGGGGCCCCGGTTGTGCGTCTCCCCCCACCCCCCCCATTCGGCCAAACCGCCCCCCCCCCCATTTCCCCTCCCAAAAAAAAAAATTGCGCGGCAGCACCTCCAGAGCAAAAAACTTTTCGCCTGCGGCGCTATTTTATAGCACTTTTGTACCAAAATAGGCCAAAATCGGCCAAAAATTTTTGCCTGCGGCGCTATTTTATAGCACTTTGGTCCCAAAATAGGCCATAATCAGCCCAAATTTTTGCCTCCGGCGCTATTTTAAAGCATTTTTTCGCCGCGCCTCAGCGCGGCGAGGTGTATATGGTTTTTTTGTTTTTTGTTGTTTTGTTTTTTTTTTTTTTTTTTTGTTTTGGGGGGGGTGGGGGGGGGGGGGGGGGGGTGGGGGGTTGTGTTGTGGGCTGTGTCTTTTCTGCTGTGTGGGTGGTTTTTGTTTGGAGGGGGTGGGGGGGGGGGGGGGTTGTTGTTGTTTTTTTTGGTTTTTTTTTTTTTTTTGGATTGTGTTTGTTTGTCTTTTTGTTTTTTTTTTTTAGGGTTTTTTTTTTTTGGGTTTTTTTGTGTGACCCTTCCCGGTTTTCAAAAAGAAAAACCCGTATCGGGTTTTACTGATCCGCGTAGTCACGTAACATATATATGTTGCAGTCAGTAGCCGTCTTCAGGCGATAGCCGTCTAGACGGCTATCGCCTGGTCGATCAGGCCGCGGCCGTCTTCTCGGGGAAAAGACGGCCATCGCCTGATGCGTCAGGCGATGGCCGTCTTCTGCTCGAAAAGACGGCTATCGCCTGATGGACCAGTCAACAGCCGTCTTCAAAATGAATGCTGTCGCCAGCGCTAGCAGGGAAGGGGCACAGCAGGCCTGAGCAGGAGGTGAAGTAAATGGAGGAGTGTTTATTCCACTTAAAGTTTGCACTAAAACTCGGCCGGCGTCGCGCCTGGCGGGTCTCAGCTGAGGCTTAGCGCGACCACCAACTTCAGGGCGCGCTCCGCGCGCCCTGAAATCGGTCACCGGTCGCGTTAAGCCTAAGCTTCGACCCGCCAGACTGCGACGCCGACTGACTCTTGTGAACTGTGGGCGCAGGGCGAGCCTAAGCATAGCCTGAACTGGAAGGAATATACTGTGTCCGAACCTAATACAGAGAAAGAAAAGACGGCCATCGCCTGACGCATCAGGCGATTGCCGTCTAGACGGCCGCGGCCTGACGCATCAGGCGATTGCCGTCTAGACGGCCGCGGCCTGATCGACCAGGCGATAGCCGTCTAGACGGCTATCGCCTGAAGACGGCCATCGCCTGTGACATATATACGGATGACAATGTGTGTGTGTCTGTCTGTCTGTCTGTCTGTCTGTCTGTCTGTCTGTCTGTCTGTCTGTCCGCGCATCGAAATAAGGTATGTGGCATACGTGGTCAAGTAGAGTCAAGGTCGCTGAGTACGGATCCAACGTCAGTTTCTGTTGCTAATTTAGCATTTTCGAGATATTTGCAATTAAAATATGAAAATGTCGAAAATCGACTTTTTCGCCTGATGAGGTAGCGGCGAAATTTCTTCAGAAATGGAAAGAGCATAGGCTGCGGATAATTTGTAACACAACAGAATTTTCTTGGAAATGTGGAATTTGATAGAAATACGCGATTATCTGTCAAGATTTTATAAAATGACAAAAATAGAACGTCATTTATTGACGAATGTGAATGCAGAAATGGAAAGGTCTAGTGGCATTAAGAGTTTGTGACGTAGTTTTACAGGTGTAAGAAGTTGCAATTTCGAGATATTTACAATTAAAATATGAAAATGTCAAAAATCGACTTTTTCGCCTGATGAGATAGAGGCGACATTTCTTCAGGAATGGAAAGAACATAGACCGCAGATAATTTGTAACACAAAAGAATTTTTTGCAAATGTGGAATTTATTAGAAATACGAGATTATTTGTTAAAATTCCATGAATTGACAAAATTAAAGCGCCATTTATTTACGAATGTGAATGCAGAAATGGAAAAGGTCGTGTGCCAATGAGAATTTGTGACACAGTTCTATAATTATCAAAAATTGCAGTTTCGAGATATTTAGGATTTAATTAGAATTAAAAAGTGTCAAAATCGACATTTCGTCTGATGGAATAGCGGCTAAATTCCTTAAGAAATAGCAAGCGCATAGACTACGGGTAATTAGCTAAACAAAACAAAATTTTTGCATGCGTTAAATTTGACAGAAATGTTTACAATTCCACAAATTGCCTACATTTTTGTTTATGAACTGAACTGATTCATAAACTTTTGTTTATGAACTTCTGAATGTGAACGCAGAATAAAAAGTTCGTACGCCAAAAGGAATTCCTGATAAAGAACGACTGCACTGCAATAGTTGGCAAGTTTTTTGTTGGATGTGATGTATTTGCAGCTCACAAGTATCGGCACATCAGATGAACGGCGTCGTATCATGCCGATACCATATAGCGAATGCGGCGACATCACTGAGCTGAGCTTTAGATCAGTTGTACAGACAACCGTATCGTGGGAATAGCTGCACTTGGTGTATGGTACACGTTCTCAAGACAATATCTCCAGATATGGCTAATGTTGTAAACAAAGTTGTCCACACTGTTCACCAAGATTTGACAGACATAAAGTATAGGTTGAACTTTTTACACACACAGCTTGTTGTACCAACATAGGCCAAAATCGGCAAAAATTTTTGCCGCTTTTCATCTTGGTCCCCCCTGTGGGCTCAAAAATTCCCCCCCCCCCCCCCCCATTCCAAACTCCTGGATCCGCCATTGCTGTCTGCACTGGCGCTGTCAGAGCTACGGCAAGTTTGACGCTGTCGTGGCACTACGGTTGGAAGAACGTTGAACAGGCTATCCTCATTCCATGAATCGAGTGGATACCAACGGCAGCAATGTACCGTAGTTGTCGGTCGAGAAACCCAATCTGAAGCGTGCCATTGAATCATCATTGTGTTAAAAGCAAGCGGAGGTCGAAAGTGTCTACGTAAGTCGAAAGCAAGTCTGCCAAATCAAGTAGGCTGAAGAGCGGACGAAGGATGGCTTCGTTCCAACTGGCGCTGCTACTGCTGCTGCTGGGAAGTGGCTCGGCCGCAGCCGTCTACTGCTGCACCACCGGCGGCTGGGCCGAGTGAGTGGTCGAACCATCTGCGTCCGCTGCGCAACATATACTTACCCTACTAAATCCTCCAATAGTTCCTCCTCTTTATTGAGAGCAAGACGAGGGCTTGTTGGAGGATTTACCGTATGTGGATCTCACCGTTTCAGCGAGACGAACGAGGAGCCGCGAAAACATTGCTACGACTGGGAGTGGAAAGGAGCCGCCGATCGCATAAGCGAGGGTCACGGCTGCTTCAGCGGTTTCTACATCGCCAAAGAGGATCTCGACAAGCAGAATCGAACCAACGAAAGCTACTGGAGCTTCCTCACCAGTCACATCCCCAGAGACGACGAAGACATTTGGGAAAATCCCCTTTTTCAGCTCTGCTCGAAAGCAGACTACGAAGGCTGCGACTACACTGAACAGCGCAAGTTGACATTGAAACTTTAGCGTTTATTGAATGTATTAAATGCCATGATACACACATATTCTGGTAAAATCAGACTCACTGGGGCTTTAGCGTATTATTCCCCGTGGTCCATGACCCAAAGCAAAATGGGGCGGCTCTATTTCTGCTGCTGCCTGGAGGACTTCTGCAACGACATCTTCTACGGCCTGCCAAGCCCTAAGAAGGAGGCAGAGTCGCACTCGCCCTACTACGCGTCGACTCAGAAGAATTTCGCCAGATTCGGTTGCTGGCTGTCCTCCATGGCGCCGGCCGAAATCCGTGGAGTGAAGGAGCAGCCCTTCTGCCTCAACATTTACAGGTTTGCACCTGAGCAAATGTGTGGACGCAAATTTCTCTGTGCAAGCGCAGTCTGCACTCTGCACAACTACAGGGAGGGTTGGGGAACCAGCCGTGTCTACCCTTGGTGGAAGGCACACGACGGCGACGAGTGGTTCGTCTCAGAGTCGCAGAAGGAAGCGGATCAGTGGCTGTGCTGGAAGAAGTTCAAAGAAGGATGGAGCCACGGCAGGTCGGAGGAATCGGCCTTCTGCTTCCCCATAGAGCCAGATAAGAGCTGGGGCTGCTGCTGCAAGAGTCCCTTCTGCAACAACTTCGCAACATTCGGGGACGTGAATCCGCGGTGGCAACGTTCGCGCCTTACCACGCCGACGACGACGACGACCTCAACCACGACTACAACAAAAACAACGACCACCACAACGACCACCACAGCGACCACCCCTGCGACCACCACAATGACAACCACTGCGACCACCACAACGACAACCACGAGGACCACCACAACGACAACCACGAGGACCACCACAACGACAACCACGAGGACCACCACGACGACCACGACAACGACCACCACAACGACAACCACAGCGACCACCACTGCGACCACCACAACGACAACCACAACGACCACCACAACGACCACGACAACGACCACCACAGCGACCACCACAGCGACCACCACTGCGACCACCACAACGACAACCACTGCGACCACCACAACGACAACCACGAGGACCACCACAACGACAACCACGAGGACCACCACAACGACAACCACGAGGACCACCACAACGACAACCACGAGGACCACCACGACGACCACCACAACGACTACCACAACGGGGAAGACGACCAGCACCGCCACCGAAGGCGTCGCCACAACCACCACAACCGTCACCACGGTTACCACCACAGCTCCAACAACGGACACAGAGACTCCGATGGCTCATCCGACGGCTCCAGGAACAACGATGGTACAGTCGACATCAACAAGCACCTATGCCACTAAGGAAACCGCCAGCGCGCCACGCGTTCTCTCCTCGACCACTTCACAGTCTACGCATCCGACTGAAACCCACAGCAACCGCAAAGAGTCGGTCCAAACCACTTCTGGAGAAACCTCTGCTAGCTCGCGACGGAATGAAGCAATCCCACCCGTTGTGGCCTCTAAGGTTACAAAGGCGTCGTCTGCCCAGCTGATGACGACGGCATCTGAAGATGAAGAAGGCAAGGGGAAGGAATGGTGGAAGCAGACCTGGGTGTTCATTCTGCTGGCCGTGCTGCTGCTAGTGCCGGTGGTAGTCAGCTGCGTCACAGTCGCCGTCTGGTGCTGCGAACGACGTCGCAACCGAAAACGAGAAGAGAACCGTCGTCGCGCTCTCGACGACAAGGAAGCGTCAGATGCGCCGGACGATTTCAGAAAAAGACTGAACAAGGACGTTTTGGAAGACGATCACTCTCCCTTGAAAATCACCAAGCCAGAGATTGACTCAGAAACGGAGACGAAAACCAACACTGAACGAAGCTCGATGGAAGAAGAAACCTTGGAAGCGAAGCAGAGTACGCGCGGCCGCATTCCCGCGCCGCCAACGACGACGACGGAGGAGGTGGAGAGCGACGGCAGTGACCAACAGTTGTCAACCGAGGTTGTCGCTAGCCCTTTTGCTTGTAATCAAATCGCTGTGCATAGATACACATGCACCCAAAACGAAGGCCGAGTTTCATCTGTACTTCAGACGGCCGACGACCTTACGACCGGTTCGGGAAGCTCGTCAGAGGAGGCTGACTTTTCGGAAGAGCACTGATCGAACAGAAGTTGCAGTGAATATGAGAAGACCTGTTGAAGCATTCAAGATGTGACAGTGATTTCCTGTTGCCTTGTACATACATATGTACCGGATGTCAACCGCTTTCGTTCTTGTGTGGCATTCCCGTGTTATGTTCAGAGTGCTCCGTCAAGCGACATTTTGCTCATATTGTACATACATTAGCTCGACTTAACGTAACGTCGACGACCACTAATGATATTACCTTACCACGTATGTAGCACGTAACTTGGCATCTGTCAAGATTATTGACTAGTTCTTTCGCGGGTTACGGGAAAACCAGTTCATTATTCGCGTGCCAAAGGAGACCTGCGGAAGAGAGACCGAAGTGAGAGCATGCCAATTGTAGAAATTCTACAAAGAAAACTATAAATGTAAACTGAATGTGCGCTGCTAGAAAACACGAAGAGAAGCAAATTGAAATGGCGTCGCTTCACCACCTGACGTTGCTGCTGCTGCTGATGGCGAGTGGCTCGGCCTCGGGCGTCCGGTGTTGCCGCGGAGACGGCGACGCCAAGTCAGTCGTGCAAACATTGTGTACCTACGATGCCGTGATTTATCGTTCCTATTACGCCTCAGCGTCGCCAACAACGAATCTTGGAAAAGCTGTCAAAGAGAGCGGACGGAGGGTCGCGTCTGCTTCAGCGGCTTCTTCATCGCTGAGAATGATGTCGAGAAGCAGAATCGAAGCAGCGTCGCCAGCTACTGGCGCTTCACGGCGCGCGCCATCACCGAAGACGACGCACGTCAATCGGCATTGTGCAAGCACTCCGGCTGCAAATACACAGAAGAAGGCAAGACGTTTATGACGATTTGTGCTGATTCATTATTGCGCCAATCTCCAATCGGCTTCAGGGTACAGCCCGTGGGGCGAGAAATTGGCAAAACTCTACTACTGCTGCTGTCAAGAGGACTTCTGCAACGACATAAGACGACTGGACGAATACTCGAACGCTCCCCTCTACGCCGCAATGGAATGGGAAAGGCAGGAGAAAGTCGGCTGCTGGCTGTCTTCCACGATGCCCGCTGAGATACAGGACAAGGGGCGGCAGCCCTACTGCCTCAACTTGTTCAGGTTGCCCGCCGACATGTACCTGTCGTGTCAGTATTATTGGCCATTGCAATCCTCTTCTAGGGAAGGTGACCACTCCAGCAGAGTCTATCCGTGGTGGAAAATACACGAAAACGCGACAACTTTCCTGTCGAAGAAGAAGCATCGACCGGATCAGGACCTGTGTCTGCAGAAGGCGTCGGAACGTGGCGACGGCGGCGGAGAGAAGGAGCCGTTCTGCTTCCACGTTGAGAAAGGGAAGAGCTGGGGCTGTTGCTGCAGGGAGCCCTTCTGCAACAACTTCAGACTGGACAACCGCACCGACCCGCGGCTGCAACGTCACCGCTTGGCCACGTCCATCACGACAATCCACTTAGCGAAGACAGAGTCTACCCCAAAAAGAATGGCGACCACTACTACCCAAGTAGAGTTTACTGAGACGCCCACAATTCACGCTCCTACCTCCTCGCCGACTTCACACTCCGTCGATCTGCCAGAGAAATCCATGGGTAGGAAGCCAGCGACCAATACTACCAAGAATGAAACGGGTCTACCGCTCGGGTCCGAGTACCCGAAGGACGACAAGCGCTCGTCGAAGCCGATAGGAACTAAAGAGGAAGAGAAAGGGCCGTGGTGGCCTTGGGTGCTTCTGATAGGCTCGTTGGTGGTCGGCGCCATCGTCGTCGACGTCGTCTGGTACTGCCATCGACGCCGCAAGCGACTGCGCGCAGCCGAGCGCAGGCGCAAGGAGCGCGAAGCCAGGAAGAGGGCTAGGCCAAGGCGAGACGAGATGGACAAATGCTGGGAGAGGATGAAGCAGGAGGAAGCTCTGGAGGAGGACGACGCCATCTCACTGAAGAGCCTGAAGACGGAGCCGATGTCAACGTGGACGGAGATCGAAGCGCCGACCACTTCGCCTGTCGCCACTTCTTACACAACGACGGAGGTTGCGAAGGAACGGGAAGAGGCGTCGACGAAGAAGCAGAAGAAGAGGACGCCGCCCACTGTCAAGACCGCCCGAGGCGACGACGAGAGCGAGACCGACACCAGCAGCAGCCAGATGACGCTGTCGCTCGAGGTGGGTACATATATGTATGTTCTCAATACAACATATAGGTAGGCAACGGCATCTCAACACATTTTGTGGCCTTCAGAGAACCATCAGTCGCGCGACCAGTTCGGAAAGCAGTCAAGAGGAAGAGGGTAGCTGGTCAGAAGAAGCTTGATCATATGAAACGCGGAAGAGAATACGACAGAGTATTCTGAAGCATTCGAGATGTGATAGTGATGGCGTTTGCTGGGTGAACCACAGATTGTTGACATTTGCGTTGCGCTTCGCCAAAAAAGTTGCGTCTGTTTCGAGAACTGTTCTAAACTTCATTTGCCTCAGAGGTTTCTGCGTCACAAGTTTAAGGTTTCTGCAGTCTGCAAGTTTCGATAGTCGTGTAGGAAAACCATACCAAGCTGTGTATGTAAGCAAAGGTCAACCTATGCTTTGTGGCTGTCAGAGCTTGGTTTGGTGATACAGGTGTGATCCGACACCAGTATGGAAGAATGCTGGCCCGTTGATGTTTGGATTACCTGGTATGTACACGCGTGTATGTACATGCGACGGTGACCCAACTTTGTCAATGAAATTGAATTACTTATGGTGGCCATCTTGCCCTCTGCTGTAAAACAAACCAATACATACAGTGGGAAGTGGTCTAATCCCATTTCGTTTTCACCGTCAAACCTCTTTTGAACAGCCACCATTCCCCGCTGTACAAGCGTGTGTATGTATGGCGTTCGTACCTACTGCGCGGCCTCTGTTGCCCTTGGCAACTCGCAGACGGCTCTACCGCCTCTCGCTTTTACGTCTCTGCTCATGCCTGGTATGCGTCTTACTTAGGCCGCCGTTTGTTCCTCAACGCGTGAACCGAAAGGCAAATCACCTTGCAAAGCGAACCGGGAATTGGTTTGGAATGGCCGTATTCTTCGAGCAGCCGGTCCAGGACTCCTCGGTGCCAAAAGACAAACCCTCTGCGAAGCACCAACTGGTCCGATGCCATCAGCAGCAGCCGATTCTGGCGGTGGCCACCGCCTGGACTGCCGATTCAGACCAGGGCGGCGGCGAGGTGAACTTCTTCAGCCAGGAGGGAAGGCGCCTCTCCCCGGAAGGCGTCAAGAAGACCGACGCCTTCCCAACTGAGATCCGCTGGCATCCCCAGAAATGCATGCTGGCCGTCGGATGGTCGAATGGCGATGCGCTTCTCTGGATCAAAGAAGACGGAAGAGGTAAGGGCGGCGGAAAGAGGATATAACTATGCATATACAGTATGACTGCTCTAATTACACTTCAGAGGAACGCATTCCCACCCCGGTAGCGCTGGCGGGTTCTGTGAGGTGCCTGGAATGGAGCTCGAACGCGTTGCGATTGTTGGTCGCCGATTCGGTAAGAAGTGGTACCATTGATACTGTACTTTAACTTATTAACCATACGACGTACATGCATGTACGTCTAGGCGGGCGAGTGCGTTCTGCACAAGCTCGACCACCGAGGGCAGCCGCACGCCACTCCGTTCAGTCAGAAGCAGTTGGCAGAGCCGATCACCTGCGCGGTTCTGAAGCCGCCTCCTTCGCAGAAACGGTTCTCCACATGGTTACTTCGAGACGCTTCAAACGACAACAGTTGTCTGCGGTACTCTGTTACTGTACAGTTCGGCGCGCCAGAGGTATCCACCCGATTCGATCCAAGCGGAAGCCGAAGGAGCTTCCGACGGCGAGGGCGGCGTGGCGGACGGCGGCGAAGACACCAGCGACAGTCTGGATGTCTTCACCGTTAGGATGAGAAGCACACCGGCCACCGGCCCTGGAGGAGGCCCGGCGGCGCCTCGACTCTCGCCGGCCGAGAGCTCCACCTTCTTTCTTGGGGGAGCAGAAGGTGCGTAGATCGAGGTATTCTTTTGTTAAAGTCGTTGCGAGTTCTGCCAGTAGAGTCTGAAATTGCACAGCCATTGAAGAGCGATCATATTTGTTCCCAATCAACTGTACAACTTTGTCGGTTCAGACTGGCTGTGGCTACTCACAAGTCGCAGTAATACCTTAGTTGACTGTTGTAGTTTAAGACCATGAATACCGTAATTTTCCATCAACGCGATTGGCTACCGTATCACCGGCTCTGCAGGCGGCGTGTTCTGCGTGCGCGAGAGCGGGGCGGTGCAGGACTGCTTCAAGGCGGAGAAGGCGATAGCGGCGCTGCTCTACTGGGCGGAGAAGAACGTGCTGCTCACACTGAGCGAGGACATGCTACTCCATCAGCACTCCGTCACTCCCGACTGCAAAACGAGCGAGATCATTAGGGTAGACGGCACTACAACTAAACCAAACAACAAACTCGAGCTCCATACTCATGTGTGTACATATGCATGGTTCTTGGCAACTTGGCACACGCACAGGCCAAACTGAGCGGGCGATTTCCCGGCTTCAAAATCGGCTGGTGCGAGCAGGGTCTTCTGGCGATGTGCAGCGGCACGAACCAAGTCCGCCTGTGGGACCTGAGAAGCGAAGAGAACGTCGTCTTGCCTCTGACCGTCGCCAAGGGCTTCGACGGCCCAGAGGACGACGTCAGGCGCATCGAGTACTGCGCCTCTAGAGGTACATATAGCGCAAATATTGGATATTGCGACAGCCATGTACAGTAGGTGAGTGAATGAATCACATTACCCTCGGCACGGTCTGTGGCCTTTCAGGATTACTGGCCGCGGGTCTGGGCAGTGGCAAGGTGGCGATGTGGCGGCGCCAGCGGCAGAAATCGGCCGAGTTGGAGCAACAGTTCAGGCTGCAGACCTCGGGGGCGCCGCTGGGCGGAGGCCAGGGTGGGCCCGTGGCAGCTCTGGACTGGTACCATCCGTCCTCTTCGGACGGCGGCGAGGAAGTCACTCTGGCCGTTGTGACCGACGCCTCCTTGTACCTGGTCAAGGAGAGGGTCATGCTGACCGACTTCCACCAGAAGGTGTGTGGAAGACGACGATCTGAATAGATCTCATATTGGGGATGCTGCGTAGGTATACAGTCTTGAGCAACAAAGCGAAGTGTGCACGGTAACGCCGTATGACTATATTGGCAGTTTGGCGCTCTCGTTTTGCACAAGCGGCGCACAGCTCAGCTACAAGTACAGTACGTATTCTTCTGTTCTCTTGGTTGCAGACGGCGGCGGTGCAGAGCAGCGCCAGCGGCGTCTCCGTCACTCGTCTGGACAAGATGGTGACGGTGGACGTGAAGGGTAGCGTCTCGCTGGGCAACGACGCCATGATCTCCGGCCTGCACGTCACCGACAGCGTCCTCGTCCTCTGGGACGGCAACACCGTTGGTCAGTTAGCCATACATAATATGCACAAAATTCACATGTATATGTACAAAACCAGGCAAGTCGTCCGGGGGACGCAGTATACTCCACAAATTTGAACTCCTACGCACGGTGACTCCTCTGTTATTGTGGCCTCCTGGCACCCCCAATCGCAAAATCAATGCTGAATTCGTGATACACATCCCAAAATACCCCAGATTCGACATACAACACCCCAAGTTTCCTACGGACTCGGGGAACTGAAATTCTGCACTTGGGGTACGGTAGCATACAAATTCGTCATAGGTACATTGAAACATCATCTAAGCGCTATGCAAATGGCAAATTCGTAATCAGCGCCCCCGAAAACCCCGAAATCGAGTATAATATTGCAAAAGTTGACTTGACACCCACAATTCAAACGGACGCGGGAGGGATACTGTAGCTTCGACAATTTTTCCAAAATACTTTTCTGGGCCAGATTTAAGCGCAGAATCGTTTGAAACCACTTTTGGAACGATTCGGCGACGCATTCGAGCGCTCTAGGCGCCGAAACGCGAAAATCGCAATTTTCGACCCCGGAGTCGAAAAAGTCGCAGTGTAAGAAAGTTTTTTGTGTTTCGCCCGATTTTCTCCGTTCATGGCTCATTCGATAGAGGACATCTGGGAAGGAGCACCAAGAGTGGTCTCGCCGCTCTAGCTGCTACCTAGCTCACACAGCAGCCAGTCAAAGTTGACCCGGGGCCGAAATTCGCGAATTTTTCAAATTTGGCGCCAAAATGGGTCCCGCAGCGATCCAATTCTTTTTTTGCCAACTCGGCACTATCGAGTACTACAACATATCAAAAGATAGTATATACCATTATATGCAACTTTTTCGAGTTCTACCCTGTGTAACCCATTTTTCAGTACTTTGAAAATTTAAATTTTTGCATTTCCCGCCAACGGGGTCCCGGAGCGTGACCCCATATGTCGTGCAGGTTGCCCACCTACTAGGCCTACCCAACGCAAAAGACCGTTTGCAAATCGGCCGCTGCACGCGCGAACCCCATCCGGTTAAAATTACTGCGTTTCGCGCACAAACGCTATATACTCCACACTTTTTTGTGGAGTATAATTACTGTACCTACAAAGAATTGATGTCGGACACGCAGAATTTGGCACTTTAACTTGTCAGAACACATAATCTGTCGCACGCATGTAATTCCGAATATTGACCTTTCCGAAACCATTTTATTCGTCAGCCTACTCGAACCTACATATTTATAATTTTGACATTAGATGAAGCACTCACTCAATCTGACAAGCCCACGACGATGTTGTACGCTGTAAACGCCTTCTGAGATGTTCTGACTGACAATACGTATGTACAAAGACATTGTGTGTATGTGTCTGACTTTATGCTGAGCTACCTTCAGTTGTCTCGGAATTCGAGCAGAGCGAGTCCTCCGCAGTTTTGGGAACCTTCGCGTGCCAAACGCGCGTGGCAGCCGCCTACGCACAGAACGTCTACACAGCCGAAGGCGACCGAATCAACGTTCGCACCTTTCAGGCAAGCCGGCTGTGGTTGCACACATGACTCATTTCACATCATCTAATTTCGCTGAAGCAAAGCATCCAAAGTGCACATTTTCAGGGCACCGTGAAGCAGCTGCTGACCATGGCGGAGACAGAGGGCGAGCCCACGATTCTGCAAATCAACGGACAGTTTCTAGCGGTCGCCACTTCCTCGGGCTTTCTCAAAGTGTTCGATCTCAGTCGAAGGTCCTGCTTCTGTTTCAGTGCTGCCCTTGTGGCGGTAAGTTAAGATGAAAATGCCAAGTATCATTATGGCAACATTTCTTCAGAGAGGCGCGCCAACAGCACCACGCCAAGAACGTGGCAGAAGGGATACAGGGCTTCAGCCGAATCGAGTCCGTCTCAATCAACGTCGTCGGCAATAAAGTCGCCTTCTGCCTTCGAATGGTGGGGATACAATTACAGTATGCATCTCCCTTCTTTAACAAACTGTGGTGAATTCTGCTGACAGGTGGACGGCCGAATCAACTCGAAGCTCTTCGTCTGGGACGCGGAAGCCGACGCCGTCTACCACTTCGACTTTCAGAAGGGCCAAACCGATCAAGAGGAACTCGACGCCACCACGGCGGGACCGAGCGGGTACGGTAGATCTGAGTCTACTACTGAAGGATAACCTATCAGAGACGACAGCTCTTTGAAAGCGTAATCTAGTCATTGCATTGATTTAGACTGGCCAACCGGCCACAGCTGCAACGCAGGACGCCCGGTTTCCACTGCTGGGATTCGACTGACCATAGGCTGCTCGTTTCTGAAGCCACGCCTCTATCTGTTGACGACACCGCGGCTTCGTCAAATGTAAATGGATACCATACATATACAACTCTCTATTCCATTGAGCTATCTTATCCTCAGGAGGAGACGCAGGTGGTGACGATGTTTGTGACAACGGAGAACGGACTCCTGTGCCAAGACTCCTTTCCGCGCAGCCGGTCGTGCGGCCGTCTTATGGGCGTCGACGTGCCTTACTTGTTCTTCATCAAACAGGCGTGTACAGGATACATAGAAGGATGTTGTAAACGGCTCAATCAAATCGGAAGTACCCTAAATACTCTAATAAACCCTTACACTCCAATAGACTCCCACCCTCCAATAGTACCCCTCCTAGAAGGGGGTTTGAAGACCTAAGCCCCCGGGGGGGGGGGGGGGGTTATTAGAGTATTATCGGTATCGCCTCTTCAACTCTCAGATGGGCGACGACTCCGAGTCCGCCGAGGTCGAAGACGGTTCCGACGACGGCGTCGACGGCCAGTCCTCCTCCTCTTCGGGTCTAGAGATCACGCTGGCCGACCGCCTGGTCCGCCGCGTGTTCCGCGAGTTCGTGGGCCTGGAGGCGGCGGCGGAGGCGACGACGCGGCAGGCGATGCTGGACTTCAGCTTCTACCTGACGCTGGGTAACATGGACGAGGCCTTCAAGGCCATCAAGCTCATCCGTAGCGAGTCCGTCTGGGAGAACATGGCCCAGATGTGCGTCAAGACGCAGAGACTGGACGTGGCCGCCGTCTGCCTAGGTAACATGGGCAACGCTAGGGGAGCCAGGGCGCTCAGGTGGGTGCCGGTGTGTAAAACAGGCATACGGTAGGTTAATTATGCGGTATGCAGCTTCATAAGTGCCTGCAGTATCAGTGGTAGCCACTAGCCATTCAGCCCCACTATCAGAGCTGTATCATCTTTTACCCAAGTATTCATCGTCTTAGACTAGCGATGGAGAATGAGTCGGAACCGGAGGTGCGCGTGGCCACTCTGGCCATTCATTTGGGGCTAACGGAAGAAGCGGCCAATCTCTACCGAGCCTGCGGTAGACACGACCTGCTCAATCGGCTTCTGCAAACGACCAACAACTGGAAACAGGTTTGGCAAACTTCTGCAGAGGTTATTATCAAAATTGAAGAAGTGATTTATTTATGTTCTAAGGCCTTCGAAGTGGGTCAGAAGAGCGACCGCATCCACCTGCGTAACACGTACTACACCTACGCCGGCTACTTGGAGTCCGTCGGAGCAATCGAGAGCGCCATAGACAGGTGCTAGAAAGTTATGTACATTGTAGGTAACGAACACCGGTAACTCAATCAGTGTAGGAAAGGACCGATGATATGGTCTGGCGCAGGGCTGGCTAATATTGATCAACAAACAGTGGCTGTTTCAGTTACGAGAAGTCGGACACGCATCGGTTCGAGGTTCCCCGGATGCTGTTCGACGACCCCAGCGTGCTGGAGCAGTACGTCAAGAAGAAGAAGGATAGGTACAGTAGTCAACCATCCAATTGTGGCCACGTTCGGATACTGTACTTCCCTACAAACACCCGTGCAGCTACCTCCAAAAGTGGTGGGCGCAGTACCTGGAGAGTCTGGGCGAGCTGGACGCCGCCAAGAGCTACTACCAGTACGCGAGCGACCATCTCTCGGTGGTGCGCATCTGCTGCTACCTGGGTGACATGGACCAGGTTAGGATGCTAGAATTAGAGTACCTACACAATTTATTAATTCGACGTTAGCACTTGGGATACCCACCGTACACCTCACCACATCGCCGCAGGCGGCGGCCCAAGCGAATGAAAGCGGGGATAAGGCGGCGTCCTACCATCTGGCAAGGCAGTACGAGAGCGACGGCCAGATCTCCGCCGCCGTCCACTTCTTCGGAAAGGCCCACGCCTACAGTAACGCCATCCGACTGGCCAGGGTATGCACAGCGTCAACAGGTATGTATTTGTGACTTCCAAGAATCTGCAACTATAATGCCTGTTCAGAACCACAATCTGGAAGACAAAATCGCCCAGCTCTCTTTGATGAGCGGCGAAGGGGACATGATAGAGGCCGCCAGATACTACGAGGACAAGCCGGGTCAGGCGGACAAGGCCGTCATGCTCTACCACAAGGTGCGCGCGAATGTTGTCAGAAACATACGTAGCTCAAAACAGTGCGGCTCAACTCATTTGCTGACGAAGATTGCTTGTTGGAAGCGGCAAAAGCCCTTGATCTTTCTTCAGGCTGGAATGTTCGGCCGGGCGCTGGAGTTGGCCTTCCGAACGGAGCAGTTCTCGGCGCTGGATCTGATCGCGGCCGACCTCAACTCCAACACCGACCCGCGTATCCTGGAACGGTGCTCGGAGTTCTTTATGCAGAATCAGCAGTACACCAAGGCCGTGCAGCTGCTCGCCTACGCCAAGAAGGTACACGAACATACATAAGGTACCTCTGTACTGTACACTCGCAGAATGGTCAGTGTTATAAAGAAGGCAACACTTGCAGTATAAAGACGCGGTCGAACTGTGCGTGTCGAGAAACGTGCCAATCTCGGAGAAGATCGCGGAGCTGCTCACGCCGGACAAAGGTTATTGATGGACTCTAACAAGTATTCACATAGAATTGAATTGCATCAACTGGGTTTTAGCGTCTATGCCCAACGCCCAAGAGAGGAACCGCCTACTGGAGCAGATCGCCGACTGCTGCATGCAGCAGGGCGACTACCACGCCGCCGCCAAGAAGTACACGCAGGCGGGCAGCAAGACCGAAGTGCGCCAACTTTGATTACTATAACAAAGTGTCAGTCGGTGCTCAATTGTGATAGCATCCTTTACAATGTAGCATCAAGTACAACGCGGCATACAAAATCTTGGCAGGCGATGCGCGCCCTGCTCAAGTCTGGGGACACGGAGAAGATCGTCTTCTTCGCCAACACGGCTCGCTCCAAGGACATCTACATCATGGCGGGCAACTACCTGCAGATGGTCAACTGGAAGGACAACCCCGACCTCATGAAGCAAATAGTCGCCTTCTACACCAAGGGAGGCGCCCTCGAGTCCCTGGCCAGCTTCTACGAGGCCTGCGCACAGGTGTGGAAGAAGGCTGGACATTGGGATACGGTAGCTCGCCTAGGCTGGATATAGTATGAAATACGGTAGCTTACCCAAGTTTGGACATGGTGGAGCGCCACCACCACTGAATATGGACTCACTGAAAATACACTTGTCTAGCGTCAAATGAAGAATAGCTGACAATGGAAACTGCTTACAACTGCTGTGACAGCAGCATAATTAAAACCGCTTTTACTTCCCACAGGTGGAGATCGACGACTACCGCGACTACGAGAAAGCGCAGTCAGCCCTGAGCGAGGCCCAGCGGTGTCTGGCAAAGGCGGCGGAAGCGGGCGGTCGCAACGCCTTCCAGATCCAGGAGCGACAGGAGGAGCTCAACAAGCGAATCGCCCTCATCAAGAAGTTCCTCAGCATACGAATGTAAGGATGACACACCACTGAATCATAACCTAATACAGAATCCGTTCCATCTGCGTTAATGCAGTGGTTGTGCAGACAGGTGGATGCTTGATGCAACCACAACCTTCTCAGGGTGTACGAGGCGGATCCGGCAGAGGCGATGGAGCAACTGCAGCAGCTGACGAAGGAGCCGGACATTGGCGAGTCCGTCCGCCTGGGCGACGTCTACGCCGTCCTCATTATTCACAACGTCAAGAAGGGCAACCACAAGAAGGTAGCATGACTCTGCGGCAATTGCGACTGCCGCGCAACAGTCTACATCGCCTCCATTGCAGGCACACGGCTACCTGGAGGAGCTGCGCAAGCGCCAGCCGCGTCTCGACGTCACGCAGCACGTCAAGCCGCAGATACTGCAGACGCTGTACGCAGAGCTCAACCTGGAGATGCCCGCCTTCGGCGGCGGAAGCGCCAACAGGCAGCAGCCGAACGGCGCCCCAGACGAGGACGACGCCGCCGTCCCCGACTCCGTCAAGCTGCGCAGCGCCGCCGACGACGAAGGCACGGGCGTCAGAAACGGCATGTCGCCCACCCTGCCCTTTCTTAGATGAGTCTGCTATTCCCCTCCTCTCCGTGCCACTGTGTTGGTTTGGTTGTGACCGTGAGATTTTTACCTTAGTTACCCGTTCGAGTGGAAAGCTTCTACATATGTTCACGGTTCGCGCGCACGGATAACTTTAAAATGGACGGATCAGATGACTGCGAGAAAATACAGCAATTCCCACTGAAAATCACGTCTCGACGGGTTCAGGCTCCTCGTCTACTTCAGCAGTAGCGGTGGAGCTACTCTGCAAGTAGTAAGACGGCCGGTGTACATAAGCAGCCAAGTTCTCCATTGCGATACTGCTAGTATCCACACCTACCTGAACTGGAAGGTAGAGTTTGAACTCAGGCGGCAGATCGTCCTCCGGAATCAGCTGATCGGCGAAATAGACCCTCCTGATGCGGCAGTTGGCGTGGATCTGAACAAATGCGGACGTCGACGCTGGGGATTACGGTAGCAGTCTCAAACGACGACTTTGCATTCCAACAAGATACTGTTTCCAACGAAGTTTGGTCTTGCGATCAGTGGCTGCGTGCGAGCCCTGGCGCCTACCGATAATCCAATAAGCGCTCCCTCTCTCGAATAGGCACCCCCTCTCGAATAAGCGCCTCCACCTATAGGAAGGTTGAGAAAAAAGCGCCCCCTCTCCAATAAGCGCTCACCTTTGGCAAGTATCAGTACTACAAGTACAAACACTACCGTGCCATATGTTCTGCCTTTGTGCATACCACAGTACTGTACAGTACCCCCCTTCCCACTCACCTGAACTCTCAGGGTCTCGACGTAGTTGGTGGCGTATGCCCTCTTGGTGAAGTCGGCCAGGTTGAACTGAATCTGGTTCCATCCCTCGTCCAGGCGCATGGGCATGGTGCAGATGAAGGGCTTGACGCGCGTGTTCGACTGGTAGTTGCTCGCGCGGAAGCGACGCTTCACGCCCTTGTCGTCCAGGATCTAATAGGTGACAGAGATAGTAGACATGCTATAGATACTGTGAGAAGCTGTGAAGGTCTGTCGTAGAGTTCTAGGGTACTAGAACTTCCACAAGATTCTGCGCACCTGCACTTCGAAAGTGAAGTACTTCTTCATGTTCTTGACAATCAGCACCAGATACGGCAGCTTGATTCCCAGCGTCTTCCGAGGGTCGATGGGACACGAGACGTAGGTGGTGCTGGAGAGACGAAAGGATCAAGTGGTGCGCACGACAAATGGCGCGACGTTGCCAGTCGGTACACGGACCTGACGTTGGCGCTCATAATCTCCAGCACCAGAGACTGAATGTCCGGATCCGTGATTCGCTTGATGTGGCCGTTCTTCACCTGAGCGAGCAACGCATGACTGCCGAGACGTCTACCACTGTCTGCTTCAACACAAAGCAGTGACACAACAACGACAAACCTTCTTGTCCCAGATCTGCAGAGGCTTGCTCCCGATGCTGTAGAGAATCGAGAGGAGACCGCTTTGGAAGGTGTTGTGGAACATTGTCGCCGGTCAGTCCAATTGTTTCCGTTCCTGCCAAGATAAGTACTCAGAATCAGCCAGCCAAACCACACAGCACGGTTGGCATGTACCTAGCATTCAGCTGCTTACACGCGTCGTCTCCTAGCAACAAGCACACAGCAACTGAGTAAGCGCGCTCTACCGTAATCCGAGCAGAAATGACGCAGAAAATCGCACTCCACGAGTCTAAGGCGGGCCTTGTGAGCTGGATCTGGAGGGATCTATGTCACTTGCGCTGCTGCCGATGAAATTTGGCTGCTAGCAAGTAGCACGTGCGACACAAGGGAACGCCAGGATACCTTGACGTTTCGTTGAGCTAGTTGTTTAGGCGTATTGCGTCAATACCTTATGACAATATACACGCCGGTGCGCAATTTATCAGCGACGATGGAAAGGGGCAACTTTTACCAGTAGTCGGTATAGTACCTATATCGGTTTTGATTTTGAGCGCCTTGGTTCATATAGTCTGGTACGGTATGGCGAACAGCGAGGTGGCGTGGGGTCGCTCCCAGCTGGGTGGCTGCGTGCCCATCTACATGAGTCGCGCCAACCCCAACCACACCTTCGTCTTCTCGGTGGCCAAAAAGAGTCGGGATGGAAGCTCGTTGAGAGTTCGCTGTCAACACTGCCGAACCATTGTCTCGCGGGAAGTCAAATCAGGTTCGAGGAGATTTGGTTACGGTAGGTTATGAATCCCGAAAGGGTTGTTCATTTGAGTGAAGCGCGCGTGGCGTTCCGCTCGCTTCGCGTTGCAAAGGTGCTAGAGTACTTGCTAAAATACGCACCCACTTTGGACACGCGCCGCAGCAACCTACCAACCGATAAAGTACGGACTCGTAGACGGATGGGCCGCTATAGGTCGTCTAGGAACTGATGTGCCGCTCGAAGCGTCAGACTAGTCAGTCAAAGCGTCAGTCAGAGCCTTAGGGGTCTCAAAAGTGCTGTTTCTTCAAAATCTTTACGCGTTACAATCTGCCCAACTCTTCTGAAGTTGTATTAGTTCAGAAGGAAAAGCACAACAACAGCACATCTACTGGTGTTGCCTTTTCAAATTCCATTTCTGTATCAAGGGTAGGCGTACGATTGCGTTTTACCAGTTATGTAGCTTGCGCATGGCCGAGTTAGAGGTACGGACGCAAC
The DNA here is from genome assembly GCA_030248115.1 of Linhomoeus sp. GSCO2_2. NCBI lineage: Eukaryota > Metazoa > Nematoda > Chromadorea > Monhysterida > Linhomoeidae > Linhomoeus > Linhomoeus sp. GSCO2_2. The sequence continues at coordinate 60,307 of JASAMZ010007409.1, read as the reverse complement.
ACCATAACTCGGTAGACAAGAAAGGAAGGTAAGGAGTTCGGATTGCCAATAGTATCATGGCGAACGCTGAAGTCGAGTTCGGTCGCTCTCAGATGGGAGGCAGGTTGCCAATTTACATGAGTCGCGCCAATCCCAGTCACACCTTCGTTTTCACGATAACCAGAAAGTCGAAAGGTGGTAGCACAATGGCAGTCCGCTGTCAGCATTGTCTTTCCATCACCTCGCGAGCGGTGAAAGCAGGTCGGCATGCTTCATTGCTCTTTTCGCGCGAATGCGTGCTCAGTGATGTGATTGTTCCAGGCGAAGTCAGGCAGACCATCAGCACTCTGCGCATCGAGGACGGTCGCTGGGTGACCGACCCCGAGAACCCGCCCCATCCGCACATCTGCCTGGCACAGAACTACCGCAAGGCGCAGACATCGGCGGTCCGAGCCAAGCAGATGAAGATCCACTGTAGAGTCGCCGCCGCGCTCGAGGAGGGAATCGAGGTCGACAAACATGACGTCGACAACGACATCACCTGGAGAGGCATCGACGGCGACTTCGCTGCGGAAGACGACCCGCTGGGTTTTGCAGTGCAAGCGGCTCGTCAGAACGGTGCCACTGCCACCGCGTCGGCAAAGCGACAGCGACCGATCAAGCGCGCAAGGTTTGGCATGGCCAGCCCCTACGGGGCCGCAGCTGCAGCCGCAGGTGGCAGCCGACGGCTTGTCGAGGATAAGATCCGGGCGGAGACGGCGAAGCTGCAGGCGCAGACGGCTTACTTCGACGCCTTGGCCGCCAAGGCCGCCGTCGAGACCGAACTTCTCAAGTTGCAGCTGGAGGCCGAGAAGCGCAGACTCGCCGAGACAAGCGATGTAAATTGTGAACCTCTGTGACCGAACGTTGCTGAATGAATCAGGCGTTTTTGGCACTCCGCCGCTTGAAAAGCGAAGGAGTGCTATAGGAGCGGTAAAGCCTACAGTTAACATAACACGCGCTAGCGCTCGCTACGAAGCACCTAGGGACCCAAATTTTTTTTTTAAAAGATAGCTTATGACGACGCGCAGCGTGCTCGGGGGGTGAAAAAATTTCGGCGGTGGAAAAATTTCAGGAAAATTCAAAAATTCAAATTTTTGCCAAGCAAAAAAACAAGATTAGTAGACGGGGGCAGAGCCCCTCGGGGCACTCCTCCCCTCTTTCAGAAGAATTTCGGGAGTTGAATCATGCTGCCCATTGATCAACGAGGCATGTCAGTGAGGCTTAGTGGCCATTCTGATCGCACAATTAACAGCAAATTCGGAATTGTGACCCTCCAGTACCCCACATTTGGCATACAGAACACCTAGGTTCAGCTGAACTGACACAACCAGGTTTTACACTTGAGGGCACATATGGTGGCAAGCATATTCTTCAAAAATGGTCCCACACATCTCAAAACGAAAAGACAACGTCAAATTCGTGATCGGCGTCCCCGAAAAGCCGGAATCGAGTACTTACACGGTAGGTGCCCTGGACAAATCAGGCAGCCAAAATTTTGAATTTAAATTTCCCGCCAAAATACGCGTGGGACGAAAAAAGTGATTATAACAAAAACAACGTACCTTTTGATGCTCTATCACGTGAAAGTCCAACTGACACCGAAATATCTCAACTTACCCCACTTTGCACCGAAATACCGAAAATTTATCAAAAAATTTGAATTTTCACCCAGAAAACGACCGCGCCAAGAGCTGTTCTTCTATTCCCCGAAAGATATTTGCAGGTACTAAAAACTCACTAACTATCATCGAAATCGACCGGCACAGCAGAAAATGGGAATGGCAGAACTTTTGACTTTGGACCCAAAAATCGATTTTTTTTTTATTTTCACCCCAAATTCGGCCACTCCGAGAAAAGTGATCTACTATAAACTTGTAGAGCTCGCCGGGTGCTATCGAATGGTCTTTGTCCCATCGCGATCTGAGCACGCTACTGAAAGTTACGCTTGCCCGAAGCTTTGCCTGGAGACCCGGAACCCAACTTCAGGGTCATAGTCCGGGCGGGACCAGCGTCCGGCTGCTTAGGCACCCCCACGCGACACGCAATCTATCTTAGCTCTGCAGCATGAAGCAAAGACGAGTCACAATATGCAATCTACCAACTTGCTGCGACCGTTCAACCAAACCCTACTTTTGGGTCGAAAAACCCGGTTTTTGCTACCCGACATGGGCAGGCCCGGACCCAGTCCGACGGCGCCCTCAGCATCGGATAGCCCAATGTCTTTTACATATTTGGCCCAAAGCTCGTCTCGCTCCGTTCTACCAGAACACTATTCTAGCGCTCCAAAGTTCGCCGGAGGCCGAAAAACTGGGTTTTTGGCAACTTGCCGAAAATCGGGTCCCGCACGGAAGTCGAGACCTTCGATGCAGGTTTTTCCATCCAGAGACCTATCGAATAAAAAATAATTCGCCCCGATCGGCCAACTCTAGCCCGACTTATGAGCGTTCCAATTTACACAGAATCCGCACCATCACTATAGCACTCCTCCCTTTTGGAGGGGAGGAGTGCCAAAAAACCACCCCACAGTTTTCGCAAAAGTGGACCGAATTTGGTGATTTTTGGATATGTTGCAGGCCTTTGGGTCCTCTAGGCGGCATCGCTGGAACGGGCTCCCTAGGTGGTCCGACGCGGGAGTACAGTAGAAAATTCAAAAGTATAAATTTTTTTCTGACATTTAAAAAATCGTAACTCGGGTTTGCGACGGTGGATTCTCGCAAACTCTTCGATCCGGCCTAGACAATTCTATGGCCTTTCGATAGAGACCAAAACCGCCGAGATCGGTCTTGCCGTTCGGGAGATCCGCGGTGACAAAAGTCCCGGGTCTTGAGCGGAAAATTCGGATTTTCGACTTTGAATGGATTTTTGGGCCGGAAAGTGCGCTTTTAGCGGCAAATTGACCATTGCAACGTGTTCAGCGTCAAAAGTTGGTCTAGACGAACTGTCTTGACCATTTTGAGGTACCCCACCCCGTCCGCGCCTAATTTTTGAATCCCGGGGTCAAATTTTCGAAATTGTGTTTTCACTTGTTTCGGAGGTTTCCGACGACGCTGAACACGAATCCGGTGTTTGCTTTGCGATTTTGGACGCCTTTACCCTGCTTTCGGCACCCGGACGGCCAAAATTAGGTCCCGGGGTCGAATTTTCAAAATTGCGTTGACAGTTGTGTCTGGGCTTTCTGACGCCGCAGAACGCGAACCCGGCATTTGTTTAGCGATTTACGGTGCATTTAGGCTGATTTTGGCCAATACTCGCACTCTGTAAAATTTGGCGAAATTCCGAAAATACCGTCCGCCATTGATTTTGCTGCGCCTACAGTACGCCGTCCATATAAGACGCGCTGAGAAAGGCGTCTGCGCACGCGCAATCGAACCGAGTTATAGGAGCATCGTACTGTAGCATTACGCCGTCCACCAACGCCGTCCACCCCAGCGGGGGAGCCCCCGCTGTGTAGCGTACATCAGGCGCGCCTGTACTATTGGGGCGCCGCTGGCATTCTACATTGTGAGTGGCTCTACACAGTCAGCGGTCAGTACAGCCTGCGCTCATCGTCGTCAGTACAGCCTGCTCGGACGCGCCACTTGCGCCACATCGGCCTCTAAGTGTATGGCATCTGCTTAGGCCCACCCCGGGCTATAGACCCTAGTTCTACACTGAAAACTTTGGAACAAACAAATTTAACGGGAATGCAACACTTGTTGGAGTTTCTGTGCCCCCGTCTGCTAAAACAATCACGCGGAGTGCCTATCTGACACTCAAGGAGTGTCACGTATCACTTGTGTTACTTTTCACCGCACCGATGGCCGATGCGTGTGTGTATGAAAGTACGAGAATAGCTTTGCCCCACCATTTGCCACCGTTCATTTGATAGTACCGTGCTCTTCTCAAGGTCTCCGTCGAGACGCTTGACAGCCAAATTTCCTGCTTGATTTCTGCGCGTAACAGTACAGTTCACAAACGATATCTTTTCGTAGTGTTGACCCATTTGCCTTTGTCCGTAGTAAATCGCAGCAACGATTTGATATGGACTACCGTAATCATCTGGCGTAATTACTGCTCTATGTGGCGTAGAATCGCTCAAAGTTATTTCGCTGCGTGATTTTCGTTGGTCAACTAGCCATATTCACGGACGGCATCAGCTGCGCATGTTAGAAACGTGCGGCGCAGCTAGAAAGCAAGGCAATTCTGCGGGTAATAGAACATTTCTAATCAACGCCACTTTTATCCAAAATTTGAGCCACGCAACGGAAACGGTATTGCAAAACAAAGTGCGCTTCAGTGTAAGGCGATTACTAATTCATTCCAGTATCTGTCTGTGTGTGTGTAGAGAGTTGACGGACCAGAGAGGGCGCAGTTCGAACAAGTGTGACTTGTGTTGTTGTGGTGGATACAAAGAATTTGCGTCAGCGTCAATCAAACAGAAAGATGGCGGGCCAGGTCGTCTACAGTCCCGAGAAGCGAATAGAGCAGAACCCGTTCGACGTCGACGCTTGGAATCTCCTGTTGCGCGAGATGCAGGTTTCCGCGTTCTTCGGATTCGGTGCGCGCGCGATTTTGAGTTCGACAACGTGTATTATGGATACGACACGGATACAGACGCGTACGATCGACGACGCGCGCTCCTTCTACGAGCAACTGGTGGAGCGGTTTCCCAACTCCGGCCGCTACTGGAAGGCCTACATCGAACACGAGGTCTGTTGCGACGCGGCGCCTTTCTGCTTTGTCCGGGATATTTTCCTCTTGTTTGCCAAACAAATAGTAATGAAAGCAGACTTCGATGCGAAGCATCGCCACGCTAAACTAAAGGGGCCATTGTGTTGCAGTGGTGAGGCGGAAGGAACTCTTCTTGCCAACGGCAACAATTGCCGGCGCCGGCGAAAGCATTTGCCCAGAGGCGCGCCAAAAATTGGCACCCCGTAAAACACTGATGATAACACCAATCGGCTATTTTAGAATGTGAAGCACTTGTGGGGAATAAAACGTTCAAAAGCATGCAATACCACGCGTAGAGCCCTATGTACGTAGGTAGGAGCTCTGGGTTCTTCACAGAGTGTAATCATATGTTGTGGAAACGTGTACACGTCTGCTGTATCGTGCGCGAGATATGACGAGTAAAAACTTCCAGAGAAGTTCGGCTTAGAGGCTGTGTAGATTTTGCTTTCACATCGAAGTGAAGAAAGAGCGAGCGCTTCATTGTATCATTTGGTTTGTATTCCCCGGTCCCCAAGAGGTTGCACAAGCCTTCACTGGTCCTTACACAAGCGAGTAAACAATATCGCGTCTTCCATTTTAGCTGAGAACCAAGTGCCTGGAGAACGTCGAACAGGTGGCTGCGCAGTCGGATTTCACTGACACGTTTACCTACACATTTTCAACGCGTTATTCACGCGTTTGCGTGTGTGTCTTGTAGCTGTTCCAACGATGTCTGGTCAAGGTGCTGAACATCGACCTCTGGAAGACCTACCTGTTCTACATTCGCGAGACCAAGAGTCACCTACCCACCTTTCGGTCGGGCTGGTTTTGCCTATTACGGAGCTTGTGAAGTGCTACCTGGACGCGCGTCGGTAAAGGCGGGTAGCTCACCTGCCCATCCGCGTCGAACACACAGCATTACAATGCAGTAGCTTCGTAGTGATCGCTATCCTAGCCCGCACGCACCAAAGTGCTGACAGCCGTCATTCCAGTAGGCAAATGGGCTCGCCTGTACCGACGCGCGCTCAGTCAGTTCACTTCACGCGGGACTCCTTGCTGCTTCCACGCGCGCGCCCATTGCAGGGAGAAGATGGCGCAGGTGTTCGACTTCACGCTGGACAAGATCGGCCTCGACATGCACGCGCACTCCGTCTACTCCGAGTACATCGCCTTCCTCAAATCCGTGTAAGCACAGCACAGTGATAGACAGTGGTAGACAATGATAGATAGACTGGTGGCTTGACAAGCACCAGTGTTGACACAGCGCATTTGAAAAGGATACCAATGTAATGATAATGCGCCATGTACAGTCTAGGTTCGTACCGAGTGCCTTTGCTACAAGCTTGAACTCGAGCGTGTACTACCTTGTGTGGGGCAAAGCGAATGTCGTAACAAACTGAACCTACCGTAATCCCCCTCTGTGCAGGCCGGCCTCAGGACCCTACGCCGAGAACCAGAAGATCGCGGCCGTGCGAAAGGTGTACCAGAGGGCGGTGGCCACGCCCATTCTCAACGTTGAGAACCTCTGGGCAGAGTACTGCAACTTTGAGAAGGTCCTCCGTGACGATACGAGTCTACTGGTTTCCATGTTTTGGTCTCGCGCAATACTTCATGTTCAGAGCATCAATCCCCAACTGGCGGAGAAGCTGATAGGGGAGAAAAACCGCGACTTCCAGGTGGCCAAGAGGGTCGCCAAGCAGCTGGAACAAGTCGCCAGAGGTTGGCACTTAGAAGGGTTTTGCAGATACAAAGGTTGCGCAGAAACTACAGCTGGACGGCAATCTTTGAATTGCACGACCATTTTCTCATTTCCTCAGGTCTGAATCGCCAGATGGTCTCAGTCCCTCCCAAGGGCACTCCGCCGGAGATGAAGCAACTGGACCTCTGGAGAAGATTCATCGAGTGGGAAGTGGGCAATCCCACGCAGACAGAGGATTACTCCCTATACACCAAAAGGGGTGAGTGTGGAAAGACAGTTCATCAGAAGTGTCAGAAGCATGAAATTTCAGAATCTGTAGTGTGATTGTGACAGTTGCTTTGCCAGATCACTGAAGTATCCTCACACCCTTCCCCCGTTTGCAGTGATCTTCGCGTACGAACAGGCGCTTCTGTGCCTGGGCTACCACCCGGACATCTGGTACGAAGCAGCGCTCTTCATGAAGCAGGCCAGCGCCACCCTAGCCAGCAGGGGAGAGGCCAAGATGTCCCTAAAGCTGCTCGAGAACGTCACTGGTTGGGAAGCAATTGACAAGTGTTAGCTTTGATTTGACACTTTCATTCATTGCTCAGAGCTCTATGAGCGGGCGGTCAGCAGCCTTCTGAAGGACAGCCAGCTGCTCTACTTCGCCTACGCCGACTTCGAGGAGGAGCGTATGCAGTTCAAGACGGTGGACAAGATCTACCAGAGATTCGTCGCCCTCGACCATGTCGACCCCTCGCTGGTGGGTGCGCGTATTTTGGTTGTATCCCCAAGTCGTCGTAACAGGACATTCCTTCCCCCCCCCTCCCTCCCCCCCTCCCCCCCCCCCCCCCCCCTTCCTCCCTCCCCCCCCCCCCCCCCTCCCTCCCCCTCTCCCCCCCCCCCCCCCCCCCAATGAAGCGCCATCTACCGCAAGCCCAAAACACTTCCCTTTGTACTGTACATGTGTATGGCACTTCAGGCCTACGTCCAGTACATGAAGTTCAAGCGGCGCACCGAGGGCATCAAGGCCGCCCGGGCTGTGTTCAAGCGCGCTCGCGAGGACGCCCGGACCAACTACCACGTCTACGCCGCCTCTGCGCTCATGGAGTACTACTGCACCAAGGACGTACAAACTGCCATGCGCGTCTTCGATTTGGGACTGAGGAAGTTCGGCGGGGAGCCCAGTTTCGCCCTGGTCTACATCGACTTCCTATCTCACTTGAATGAGGACAATAACACAAGAGTGCTCTTCGAGAGGATTCTGACCTCTGGGAACCTGGGACCGGCGCAGTCTGTGTGAGTTGGGGATGAGTGGGTTGATTGTGGGGCTACTGTAAGTCCTCCAACACGCCTACTACTGCTCTTTTGTTTTCTCAGCGTCTCTTCCGAGGGTAGCTTGTTGCTTCACCCTTCCCTAGTTCCGAAGTTCGTCCAATGTAGCGAGTTTTACCTAACGTTTTGCACGCGCAATTGCTTAGTTTTTGCTCTCGAGCTGGCGTGGTTTTGATTGGAATGGCTACAGTGGGGCGAGCTTGTTGGGTGGTGGGTGCCAATGCGAGGGAGGCACTCAATATGAGGTGGGGGCGCTTACTGGAAGAAATGTGGTGTTTAGAGTGGAATGAGGATAAAACTAGGCTGCTTTCACGCGTCGGCCACACGACGCGCGGCAGTCTTGTTTCCCCCCGCAGCCGATACATGCACCTGTGGGTACCCCCACTCTCAACTCTATCCTCCCTCCTCATTCCACCCCACATTTCAGTGAGATCTGGGACCGCTATCTCGAATTCGAGTCCCAGGTGGGCGATCTCTCGAGCGTGCAGACGGTGGAGAAGCGCAGGAGGGAGGCTCTGGGGCAGGACTACGAGGGAAGGCAGACGCTGCTCCTGATTGACAGATATAGATTCCTGGACCTCATGCCCTGCACCGGCGACCAACTCAAGATCCTGGGATACAGCGTGAGTCTATAGACATGGGCGCCAGTTTCCACAACGGTTATCGATCGATTCGTACTGTAAATCCTCAAATGAGCCCTCCTGACACTCCCCTTGGGCCGCACGCTGCTCAAGTTAGGGGAAGAGAGGAAGCTTATTGGCGTATTACGGTAGGCTTCCGCAGAAAGCTTGCTGGCCTTGTGGTCTCAGGCCCAAAGCTGTTCCGCGCACTGCACCGCCAGCGACCTTTGGCGTCGGCCGCCTTCGCTTAGTGTAGTCTTAGTCTTGAAGATAAGCCAGATCTAAGACTAAGTCTGTGCCTGCGCTTCAGGACAGGCAGCCGACGACCACGCGCGTAGGCCCTTCGTCCGTCGTAGCGGCTGTCGAGCTGCCGTCCTCTTCTAAAGCAACAGCAGCTATAGGGGTCTCTGGCGGCCTGGAACTCAACGCCTACCCGCGCCCCGACCTCGCCCAGATGATCCCGTTCAAGCCCAAGACCACCAGCTCTGGTATTGATTTTGGAAAGTTTGTGGAAGGCGCAAAGTAGGAAGTGGTCAGTCGCTCTGTGGCGCGCCAATGCCACGCAACGCGTGTTATTGCGTAGTGGAAGGGCCAATGTCTTGTCAAACTACTGCCGCTTATCTATCTCTTCAGCAGCCACGGGCAACCATCCAGTCTCTGGAGGGGTCTTCCCCCCTCCTCCCTCTGTGGCGTCTTTGATGCAGCTGCTGCCCCCTCCCTGGTGCTTCAACGGGCCCTTCGTGGGCGTCGACGCCCTCATGGACAAGTTTAGGGAGATTCGTCTGCCCGAAGAGGGTGGGTGAATAATATGTGAGTGTGGAGTTTTGATTGGTGTGTAATCGGAACGCCGCCACCATAGACCAACACCGTAGCTATTCGAAACGCAACCGCAAAAATAGTCGCAGAAGTTCAACTCGCATCAATTCGAAACGCCAGCAAATGCATAACCTCATCTTCTTGCCCGGTGCTCAGTCAAACGCCACCACCCAATCCATTAGCTGACAGTGTACGGTAGACCGTATCTCTTCAAAACGCCACCGAAGACATATCTCAGCTTGTCGTTCGTGGTGTCTAATCGAAACGCCACCATTTATAATCACTGAGTTTGCTTCGCTGTCTGTTGAAGATGCCTCCCAGAGCTGAATCGTATGATAACTCATCGAAACGCTAGTGTGATAATCCAAGTGAACTTCGTCCTGCATCTGCCCGAAATACCACCAAACACTATCTCCACTTCCCGTCCGTGGGGCCTAATCGAAGCGCCACCACTTTCCTTCCAGAGCCTAGGGCCAGTGGCGAGTTGGCGCAGAACGGCGAGGTGGTGACCTACGGAGGGCGGAAGACGGAGGAAGTCAAGAAGGAGTTCTACCACCTGCTGACCACCACGCCTGATCCCAACGTGGTGAGTTATAGCGAGTGTGGTTGGTAGTAGAGTGGTACTGTAAGTCCTACAATAGGCGCCCTGGGCGCTTATTTCCAATTGACCTGTATAGAGGTCGCTTATTCGAGGTTTGCGTATGTTGTGGTCTTGAATTGCTACTCTGTTGATCAAAATACGTACAATTAGTCTTTGTGCCGATATAGACAGCCATATCATGCGTTAGCTTGGGCGCTTACTGGAAGGAGGCGCTTATTTTCCACTCTAGGGGGAGGATGCTTATAGGAAGCTATACGGTATATCTTATTTATGTGGCACAAACCTTATTCATCCACTGTTGCAGGTGATCCAAAGCAATCTGCTGAAACGGCCGGCGGCTACCGGAGCTTCCGAAGACGGCAGCGGCGACGGCGCTGCGCCCAGTCAGGACATCTTCAGAATGCGCCAGCAGATGAAGCGGCCCAGAGTATAGGAGTGACCATGGGAAGAACGTTGCGCGCTGCTCGACTCGACGCTTCTCTTACCGGTTGTCCGCGCGTATGAGTTGTGTCGAGCCAGTTCCCCACCATCTCTCTCTTTGTGGAACTACCGTAGTTCGGTGATTCGCTCGCGTCGCTTGATACGTCCTCTGTCTCTGTCACTGTAGCGCCCCTGTTGTAGTAGCGCAGTAGACACCGATTGAATTAGAGTTCTGCGGAATAGTGTCGCGTCGCTCGTTAGCCCTGTATAGTGCCCGCTCGTTTCGTTGGTTCACTGCGCACGGTCTGAACTGCAAGAGAACACGCCTTCTGAGAAGACGAGTAGAATCGTCAACAAAGTACGTAAATGGTATTCACTCATCGCACAGAATCACGAATTGCTACTGAAAGAAGTACAAGCTTGTTTGAGAGCGCAAAACGCTCTCGACAGCCTCTGATGATGTTCGGCAGAAGTTGCAAGTACTTTGTGAAATCTGCATTTCCAAACGTGTGCGTATTGTAACGCAGCGCAGTTGTGCGTCACGCATGAAGATATCAGCGCGTCATTCTGATGTTTGTCGTGTCCTGGTTTCGGTGTGTAACAAGTGTCGGCCGGTGCCGACCCCGACGTATTTCTTGGGGTCGTATCGTCCATAGATTACACGCAACCTTACAAATTACACAGTGTTTGCGCGGCGGCGGGCGAACGGCGGCGACCGAATTCGGGTCGGCCGTCGGGTCGGAGGGCGATAGGAGGGGTCGGAAAAAACCGACCCAGTTTTTCGGCGCGTTACAACGCGCCGCGCGCTGTATAAAGACGGCCCTGCGCCTTTTGCGGTGTGTCTGTTCGAAGGGATCGCGCAGTTAGTTAGTGTGTGACGCCAATTACGCGAGGAAGAATGGCGAAGAACGAGGAGCTCTTCTACCGCCTGGCCTTGGCGTCGACGTTGATCAGCGCCGTCTGCGTCATCGGCCTGGTGGTCACGGTGCCCGCCCTCTTCTACAAGGCCCATCAGGAGAAGATCGCCGTCGCCTTGAGATCGGACAGATTCCAAGTAGGAATGTGGGATTACGGTAGTTTGTAGTTCAAAGCAAAATTGCATAACTGGGCTTCAGAAGCGCAGCAGCGCCCTCTGGGACTCAATGATGGTGATGCAGCAGAAGGCGGCCGGAGGAGCGCCCGCTGCCGGTAGGCACAGACGGGCGGAAAGTGGAGGAGGAGGAGGCCAGGCGTCTTACCAACAGCTGGGCGGCAACGGCTTCCAAAACGGCGGCGGTGGAATGGCCAGTTGTGGAAGTAAGCGTCGTGCGGCCGGTAGATACATAAGCATGTGATGTACCACCAACACAAGTCTACCTACAGATTCTTGCTGGTACAGTATGTCTACGCAGCGGACTAGCACCACTGCGATGGCGGCGAACTAAATAACAAAACAATATCTATTTATCGTACTCTCTAATTTCTCCTTGCAGAGTGTCTCCAGCTGCAGTGTCCTTCGGGGCCGATGGGGCCCTCCGGGGAGTCCGGGGCCGACGGCAACCCGGGCCAGGCGGGCAATCCGGGTTTGCCGGGCGAGGACGGCTGGGACATGCAGATCATGCCCACCTTCGATCTTCCATGCTCCCTGTGCCCGGCCGGGCCCAAGGGACCCAAGGGCATCCAGGGCGAGCGCGGCCGTCCCGGCTACGCCGGCCCGCAGGGTGCCAGGGGTCCCGCTGGGAACAAGGGAAGCAGAGGACCCGGTGGCGACAAGGGCAACCCGGGACGCGAAGGACGCAAAGGAGACCCCGGACCCAGAGGGCCAGATGGAGGAGAGGTAGAATGAATTTTTGAGAGTGTGGTGTGTAATTTACGCATGTGACAAGTAACCATCCCTTCTAGGTTGTCTCGGGCGTCGGAATCCCGGGACCCAAAGGTGAGCCCGGGCCGCAAGGCCCGAAGGGGCCCAGCGGAGTGCTGGGCAGACCCTCTAACAGCCCCGGGGAGCCCGGAGAGACGGGCCCTGCAGGCCCGCCGGGTCCGCCCGGACCGGCTGGCCCACAAGGGGACGAGGGGCCTTGGGGACCGCCCGGAGACCCTGGTACGCAAATAGGCTACTCTGATGGCGAATCAACTGCGTAGCACGTAACGCTGACATCAAATCGCATTGCATTAAGTGGACGAAAAGCGTTGTACCACCGTGCATACTTCGATCTGCCGTGTTTAGGCGTCCCGGCCGCCTACTGCCAGTCCGACTGCGGTGTCAACCGCCATATTCAGCCGTCTGAGCATCCCGAGGGTCAAGGAGCCGCATACGGAAGCCTGTAGTGACACTCGTCTGCTCTGTGATATAGATAGGGAGAGAAGAAGCAAATTGGCTACCTAACTGACAGTATTTATGAACTCTGTGAACTGAAAACTATGTGCAAACTACAAGAGTGTCCCGTGTCACTGTGATGTGAAGAAATTGTCAAGCCAGCAACCCATTGGAATACCTACAATAGCTAAGTTCTGAACTGGAATGTTCTAAGTGTTCCAATCAGTACCTACGAATGTACCTGCATAATTCCATCAGGCCGCAGTCGGCACCTTACACATGAATAGATCGCGAGTGGGGGCTAGTCTCGGGGTTGTATCAATTCTAGTGTTCCCATAGACGACGACGTGTGTACATAACCAGAACGGATAAGCCACATACTGTTCAAATCAACATGACACCCAGTATATATTGCCAACACAGTCTGTGGTGTGGTGTGTCAGTCAGTCAGTCAGCTAGGTCTCTTCTCCTGGGCAGCCTGACTCCTGTGTCGCGGATACTTGCCGCCTTCGAAAGCTCGAGCGGCCGCTTCCACGTTGGCGGCAGCGCAGAAGACGCCGGGAAATGTCCGGTTCACATTCCACGAAGGGATGGACCTTCTGGCCTCCTGCACGTAGCACTTCATGATGTGTGGGTAGACGTGGTCGGCGCAGCGCTCCAGCTGGATCAGCTGCTCGAAGCTGCAGATGGCTGGAATGCGGCCTTCCACGCAGAGACTCCAGCAGAGGGAATCCGGTGTTAGACCCAGTTCAGGCGGAAGGCTGGCGCAGCAGGCCCGCACGTCCTTCCCTTGCGCCACGCAGTAGGTCGCCTTCTGCATGTCGGCCAGACAGCTCAAGCCGGCGGAGTAGAACTGAAAAAGTGGAACACGGAGGTTTACAGTGAATGAAGACGACACAGTCGCTCGTCGTATGGAGACATTTATTGGCAGACAATACACCGCCTCTGAAAAGAAATGCGCTTGACAATTATTCGTCGGCAACTTTCCCTATTCTAAATTTGAAGGTGCACTAAGTGAAACGATACATGACAACGCGCTGGTGAAATTTCCCTATTTTGAAGCTGCGCAAAGTAGAGGACTTCATGTTATTGACTTTATGCTGTTGAATCAGATTTCAACATTCTGTCCATGATTCAAGTCAAATCGGATTGTCACCCTTATCGTGATCACCTTGTCAGCGAGATCCGGCCTGTAGGAGCAGAGCCCCAGGCAGTGCTCCTTCACTCCCAAGTCGGCGCAGCACCTTCTCGCTCTGAAGTCCAGGTCGCAGGTGCAGGGGCACTTCCGGCGGAAGTAGCTGGTCACCTGCTCGTTTTGACTCGTGTGACAGATGGAGACGGCGCGCTGGCAGAACGGCAACTTGTCCGTGCAGCTGGAGGGGTACGGTAGGCTTTGGCCGGCCGCGAAGCCGAGAAGGCAAAAGAGAATGCTGAGGCGAGGTGGCATTGCGATTTTCGGTGTGATTTACTGCACAAAGAAGAGAGAAGTTCTCGTGTGTTGTTGCCTGCCGTGTGGACAACACAATGGGCAGGTCATTGTTCTTAGACGTCTTACACCCCTGCCGCATCGTATCTGCCTACTACCAGAGCAGAAAGGCGTTGCCTCCGGCCAACTCTATTCGTGCACAGACGTTCGTGAGCGAGTGACGTTCTGCGAACAACGCTGACCATATTGACGTCACGTCGTGACAACGGACGGAAGTGTCGTATCATTGTACGTTACAAATCTCTATTTGAAAGGCAATGCGCAGCACCATAGCACCATTGCGAATTCCGATTCTTTCACAACACGCCCGCAAGCGGGCAAAACAATAGACCCTCAGACAGTTGTGCAGTTGCAACAACCTGTTCTCTGGGACGTGAACTCTGCGCGCGGAGACGCGACCAAGTCGGCGAGCGCGGCCACGGGAAACCTACATACACACTCTAGTAGTAGTACAGCCACTGCAGCCATCCATTAGTGCCACTGTGTGCCATTCTAGCACAATATGTCGCCCTCGACTTCCGTCCTCCTAGCCGTGTGCTACATCGTGGTCGTCGTTAGCGGCCAGCACTCCGACGGCGAGGGCCATGGTCACGGGAACGATAATGAGACGACCACGGCGAAAACCAAGCCGCCCGGCACCATCAGCTGCGTGGAGCAACAGGTGGGCAGGGACTCAAACATTGGTGTATCCTCCACTCAGAGCGCAATTAATGGAGGGAATAATGCGGTAGTCCATTGCTCTATTCCACAGATTGGCCGGGTCAAGATCGGCTCGGCATTCGGGGTCAGGTTCCAGGAGTTGGAAACCCCGCTGGGCACCTGCTACTCGGACGAGTGGTGCGCCAAGGTCTACACCAAGGCCGGAGACATCGTGCAGAAGGACCCAAGTAACCGCCCTTTGTTTGGTTGTTGGTTTCGACCGTCGACGTGTGTAGAATAAGCTAGATCGAACTAAGTAGCACAACTTCAATTAATCGCTAGCTTTGACGTCTCTTACTGTTCAGAGTCGAAGAAGGTGGACCGCATGTCGGTGCTGAACTTCGCGCAGCGCTTCTGTGTCGGCCCCGACGACGACATGCCGTTCGGCGCCAACTTCTGCGATAAGGTACAATTGTCGCTCACACGAAACATCACAGCATATGCGCATTACTGACGTCGTCTACTGCAACAATATGTACATAATACATGCAGGTTAATTGCATTCGCGAAACCTGCAGTAGTGCTGTTGACCTACTCGGCGTAACTCAAATCTGCCTTTCCCAATCCGCCCTTCAACAAGCAGGTGGGCAACGACTGCATCGAGACGGACAGGTACGACGACGCCTACACCGAGCTGAAGGGCACCGACGGCCAGCAAATGACCATCTGCTGCTGCAACACCGACAACTGCAACGGCGCCAGAGTCTTCGCTGCCAGCTTGCTACTGGTCGCTCTGGCCGTCCTTGGAGCCAGACTGGCCTTGTGACGCAGCTGTAGGAGCTACATTATCTACATTATCTTATTCATGCAATGAGCGAGCCACAGTAAGAGTGTTCCTCTTTCGCGTAGCATCTTTCTGTACGTGCAGATAGAACCACGCTGTCGTTGCCATGCGTTGCATTTGTATGACTCTTCAGCGGCCAAACTAGACAGGAACAGAGTCGACCGAGTAAATGGGATCCGGTCGCGTCCGCACTTTCTGGTTCTGCAATCTACAGACGTCCTACAATCTACAGAATTTGGCTTTGGCTTAGGGTTAGGCTTAGGCTTGGGCTTAGGCTTAGGCTCAGGCTTAGGCTTAGGCTTAGGCTTAGGCTTAGGCTTAGGCTTAGGCTTAGGCTTAGGCTAAGGCTTAGGCTCAGGCTTAGGCTTAGGCTTAGGCTTAGGCTTACGCTGCGCGTATGGCTTTGAATCAGAACGCTACCGTACCTACTGCCAGCGTCGAAAAAAGTGCGGACGCGTCCTATCCTCGAGTAAATGAAGTTGACTGTTCGAATATGTTGTGCTCCTGAGAGTGAATAGATTTTTATCATACTATTATAGTTCTCTACCCACACATTATGCAGCAATGCGAGAAGCTAACTCGCATGACGGATTTTACACTACAACGTCGTGTGCACCGCATGTTCGAAGATAGGTAATGTACATAAGTGCTGACGCCGTTACAAAAGAAGTTTGGCGAGAGATCGCGGCAGCTGCGCCTTCGCAAACTCCTTCGTGGCCGAGCTGCTGTTGAGAAGCACCCTGCGCAGTCTCTCCAGTGCCAGCTGCTCCAAAGAAGGTACGGCCGTCGTCCAGAACTGGAAGAGTCGAAACTTCGCCTCGTGCTGGACGAAGTGGAAGTAGGCGAAGACGGCTCTGGCGCTCGACACCACGAAGTGAAGGTTGCTGGCCTCCGTAGGGTAGAGCACCGGTGATCTCAAGTGAAGAAGAGCGTCTTCCCACGCCATGTCCGGCAACGAGAGCGCCCTGACTCTCAGCTGGCGGTTGCGATTGTCGACGAAGGCCAGCCGACTCGACGACAGCTGGCAGACTCGGCCGAATCGGTAGTCGTGGTCGAACGCTGACGCGGAGCCGGCCACTTGCCTAGTTCTTTCGCGAAGAGCATCATTACGAAGGTCGATTTCGACTCCTTCCTCCATGTCGTTCGTGAGAAAGCCGTAGAGCTTTTCTTGTTCTTTGCTGGCGAACAGCCTCAGTGAGTGGCGAGCCGAGGGAGCCAGAAAGGCCGGCGGCCTCTCCAGATTGTAGCCGCTTCTGAGTGAGCAACGATCAGAGTAGACGTCGTAGCGGAAGAGATGGCAGCAGCCGTCGGGCATGAACTGGGCGCCGAAGAGCGCCCCACGGCTGTCGGCGCACAGAAAGATGGGGAAGAGCTCGAGAGTGTCGCGGTTCCACTGGCAGACTGTCAGAACTTCGCAGTGGACGCTTGCCCGAGTGGAGTCGACGTCGCGAAGAGACACGACGACGACCTTGACGCGAATGGAGTTGTTCGACGTTGCGTCCGCGGCACTGTCCACGCAAGGGTAGAGCAGCTCGTCTCCCACCACGAAGGGGAAGTCACCGACCATCCAATTTGGCGGAAACTCCAAACTCGCTAGCTCCGCCTGGTCGAGCAAGTCGCCGAACGAGACCCTCGCGAGCACCGCGCCGTCTGGGGTCGTGACGGCGAAGCCGTTTCGCTCCTTGCATCGCTGGAACCAGACCACCTGAAGAGAAGAATGTTCAGTGAAACAGACCAGCCTACATGCCGCGGAAAGACTGACTGTGGAAGAACCTTGTTGCCGTCGCCGTTGACCCTCAGACGAGCTAGAGAAGCACAAGAGGACTGCAGGAAGATTCTCGAGTTTACTTCACCTGTGTGCTCCAAAGCCGTTGCCATCTTTGACGACTAAGGCTAGCCGGCCGTTTGAAAGGGAAAGTGTTTTCGCGTTCTTGTCAACAACGGCTGGGGGGAGGGGGTGGCGAGGCCGTCTGGGCAGGCAGAGCAGGAGGGCAGACTGCGCTGTTGCCAACTCTACGCAGCGCAGTGTTTTCGGCCCGCTCAACACAGGAGCTCGTGCGCAAGTTCCGACGTCGTCCCCTGTCCCCAGTTCCATCGTTCTGTTTGCGGGTCGGGATGCGTCTCTGTACGTACGTATAGTTAGTTCTTTACTACTTCCAGAGGTCGCGCGCATACACGCCGCACAACAAATGGTTTTGTAGCTATACGTGGTTATAATCACCAGTGATTAATCCAGTCGTCAGCTTTAAACTACACTTCACTTACATAATCAGCCGTTAATTCTAGAGTACCGTAAACAACTTAGTCGGAAACTTGCATTGAGCACAGCACGTGGCGTATGTATCAAATTCATGCAGTCAAGGTATCTACATGTACTCACATTGAGCAAAGACCAAAAGTGCTTCAATTGAAATCAAATTAAATCCGTCAAATTAGTATTAAGCACGATTGAGTAGTCAGCGTTAATAGGATATTCGCGTATTATCTGCTTACTAGAAGCCCGATTTAGCATACCTAAGCCGGTCTACTAGATGTTTCGCGGTGCTGTACGAATAGTGCTTCCAGTGTGCCTATTATTATACTATATGTTGCAGTATTATTTTAATTACAATAATTATTGTCATATTATTATATTATACCTATTATATTCCAGTTATCACCTAGCAGCGATTGAAAGCAGAAGCAGCATCACAAGTGCGAGCGCCTCCACTCCGCCAAAGTGAATTGACGTGTTCCTTCGATTGAAGTGCTTCTCTGGCATTCTGCCGTTGTGCCTCAACAGTTGGTCCACTCTGAAGGAAGCCAGGTCGAGTGGGTCTCGCACGGAATCCACCAACATATCTCGCCACCGTTTCGCTTGCTTCCTTCTGTCCGTGGCGTCTTTTAGTGCATCGACAATTGTCTCCACAACGTGCCGATGGTTGAGGAAGTCTCTTTTGTTCAAGAAAGAGGCCCAGCCTTGGCGCACGCCGTAATAGGCGTTGAGAAACTGCTCGCCGAATATGGGCACAAATATGGTGGGCGTCGCGCCGCACAGCGATTCCTTGTAACTGAATGGAAACGGCGCAATTCATCAGCCGAATACCTATGCACCTGCCGCCAGATTCACTGTGAAGTTGAACGATGGAACACGTCAAGAAGCGTCGAAGCGTTGGATGTGGTACAATTTTATAGTGCAGGAGGCCCTGCATTCAGAGCCGGCACTGGAGTTTGGCAGCGAATCCAACTTTCTGGCAATACCTCTCAGAAACTACACTGTGACACAAGGCTTCTACGTACTGTACTGTACTACCAACCTCTTCAGTCCACCGTGGCTGACGAATAACACCGTCTTTCTATGGGCCAGCAGCTCCTTTTGCGGTAACCACTTCGAGGTCATCACGTTGGCAGGAAGTGGCGGCTTCTCTTTCCCATTGTAGGACCACAAAATCCTGTACTCTTCCAGTTCCGGACTGCTTACGATCTTGACGAAGGCTCGCGTGACTTCTCGCGGCGCGTTATCGTATTGGATGTTCGAACCGAGGGAAATGACGATCGTTCCCTTGGAGTCGGGATGGTCGACAAAGTTGGCCACTTCCGAATCCTTCTCTTCCAGCTTGCCTGCCCCCTGCTCGCACGTCGTGCCGAACTCCAGCAGTTCATTCGTCAGAGGCACGGGATCGGTAATCTTGTAGGGGTAGTCGGTGATGTGCGTCGAAGTGTCGCGGTAGAACGTCGTCGCTGAGTAGTCGTCGACTTCGA
The DNA here is from genome assembly GCA_030248115.1 of Linhomoeus sp. GSCO2_2. NCBI lineage: Eukaryota > Metazoa > Nematoda > Chromadorea > Monhysterida > Linhomoeidae > Linhomoeus > Linhomoeus sp. GSCO2_2. The sequence goes on along the minus strand of JASAMZ010007409.1, from coordinate 41,121 downwards.
GTTTGCGCAGCATCAGGCGCACGAAGTAGGCGATGCCGACTTCGACGGTCAGAAAGCCTTTGAGCGCCGTCGTCAGGCTGGTCCAGCGGTCCTGAGCAGTAGACGCGACGTGTAGCAAGAGAATCGCTCATCTGCTACAAGAAGCTTCACTACCATACAGTAGTCGCCCACCCAGAAGTTAGAGGGGTGCCAACTCATAGAATCTCCTTTGAGGATGGTGGGAGGGTTGACCAGCAGACTGGGCCAGTGGAGGCCCAGATGCCAGGCGCCGATGGGCTCCAGCACTCGGCTCGTGTGAAAGAGCAGATGGGGAATGGCCCTGGCGCCCGCAACGGCCCTCCCCTCGGGAGAGAAGTCGTTGTCGGAGATGAGTAGGTCCCAACTGAAACTGGAGACTTGATATGAAAGCAGGGACGACACTTAATGAGTGCACCCCTTTTACTGACTGAGTGCACCCAACGTAAATCTGGACGCCGTCTAGAACTACTGACTGCGTGCACCCCACAAAATTACTGACTGAGTGCACCCCGTGAGCCTGGCCATCCGCCACCTTTGACACGGAGCGAGTGTACAGAAGGGGCACAGCAGGCCTAAGCAGGCGGTGAATTTGATGGAGGAGTGTTTATTCCACTTACAGTTTGCACTAAAACTCGGGCGGCGTCGCGCCTGGCGGATCTCAGCTGAGGCTTAGCGCGACCACCAATTTCTGAAGTCGGTCACCGGCCGCGTTAAGCCTAAGCTTCGACCCGCCAGACTGCGACGCCGACTGACTCTTGTGAACTGTGGGCGCAGGGCGAGCCTAAGCATAGCCTGATTTCAAACGAGAGTCCTGCTTGAAGTTTATCGAGCGCCCGTCGTCACAAGAGTGCCGACGAGTGGGGTGCACTCAGTCAGTAATTTTGTGGGGTGCACGCAGTCAGTAATTCTGGACGCCGGCCAGATTTATGTTGGGTGCACTCAGTCAGCAAAAGGGGTGCACGCAGTCAGTAAAAGGGGTGCACTCATTCAGATTTTACCTGAAAGCAGCGTACGCACATGTACGTGCAATGTATAGGCTGTGCTAGTTGTGGTACTGTGTGTCACGTGGTCCGTTCTAAAACTGTAGCTTGCGATAGCGAAGGAGCTCATAATTCGGACCTTCCCTGTATAGCCTCCTCAAGCTCCGCCTCTTTGTGATCCACCACTTGGATCATTGTATCAGTCATGGCCTTCCAGCCAAAGAGGAAGCCTAGAACGTCGGGCTCTATACTCCAGTAGTCGGGTAGTGCGCTCGAGTCGTTGAAGAGGGCCTCGAAAGCGTCGCCGCGCATGTCGATTCGGTGGAGGTGGACTTTGGGCCCGAAGTCTCGCTTGAAGGAAGGATGACTGGGGTAGAGAATGGCGACGTAGTGGCCGTCGTCACTCAGCCTAGGCCAAATGTGAAATGGGCACAGATGTAAGTACAGTAGACATAGGTACGTAGTAAACTGACTGCGTTAATCGCCCACCTGTTCAATAGAGGCATCATGGTCATGATATGGCTCGGGGAGGGAGACGGGCCGGTCGCCAAAATGCGAGCGCTTTGCACTGACCCAAAGTGTAGAATTCTAAGCCCAACAAGAAGCCTAACGAGTTCCCAGGCCATGTCGACAATTTTACGATTAGAGCTGCATTTTAGCTGCACTCTAAATGCCCCTCCCAATTAGTGTTGGAGCGCCTACGGAACTGACGCTCTATTTGCACAGGGATTGCCGCAGCACAACACAAACGTCACAGGCACAAATGTACTCAGTGACAACAATAGGCTGCGACGGTTGCAGATTCGCGCATCTGTGGCTGCAGTAGGTACATGTAGGGTGCAACCGCAACTCTTTTCACGTGTACATGCAATTCCTTCCAACGTCACGATTCGTCAGCGCAAGTACAACTAGAACGAGCGGAAGACAGAGGTATCCTGATGCTACGGTCACACGATCGGAAGTGATCACAACTAGCGCTTCAATCGACGCAAGACTGCAAGCTTCCTTCTACAGCTTCGCCTCTTCGTCGTCAAAGGGCGGCGTCGATTCAAAGCGGTAGGTGGAGACGTAAGTGGCGCCCGGCGACGGCTCCTTCCACGCCGAGAACGGATTGGGATCCGCGATGACAACGACTTCCGAATTCTCCTCCTCCTCTTCCACTTTCTCTTTCTTCTTTCCCTTCCCATTCTTCTTCGCTTCCCCTTCCTGCGATTCTTCAGACTGATCACTATCATCATACTCTGACTCCTCCTCATCGCTAACTTCTTCCTTGCGCTTTCTTCTTCTAGTGTTCCGCGCCTTCTTTGAGCAGCAAAGGCACAGCACCATAAGAAGCGCCCCTGTGCCCAAAAGGAAAAGAATCACAGCAGCGGCAATAATAAGAGGGATCCAGCCGAGATCTGTGACATATTTCGTCGTCGTCAAGCTAGTGGTCGCGCCTTCGGTGGTAGTGGGCGCTGTAATGATAATGACAATCGGCGACTGAGCTTCCGAAGTAGCGGTCGTGGCTTCTTGACTCGGAGGCGACGCTCCTTAATGAGTTAAATAAATTAGTGTTTTCATGGTCAAATCAATTTTTAAACAACATTACTACTCTTCTAATTGTTGCTTTAAATCAAACAAATTTGTTTTGTTGGATTTGAGAAAGCCTTCTGCGCAGGATGATGTATTCATTAGTGTTTGTGGATGGCGTGCTCTGCGCAATAAACTTTGGTTGAGCTTTCGGCGCTCAATCGGCGCCGTCGTTGGTAATACCTGTTTGCCTTCTCTATTTGGGATATTACCCGAACAGAGAAGGCTCTGACGACGGCGCCGATTGAGCGTCGAAAGCTCAACCAAAGTGTATTGCGCAGAGCACGCCATTCACAAATACTAATGAATTATTTTATTAACATCATGGAAATTATGAAGAGAGACTCGTGGATGTGCCGATTGCTGTATGCCATACATACTACGTCAAAAGACGAATCACAGAACCTGTGGATAGCCTGTACCTACTTACTATGTACAAAACATTGACAATAGGTATACTGAAACAATAATGTTGGGTGTACATAAGGTTACCGTCACCGTTACCGGTGGTTGAGCTAGTCGTAGTCGTGGTGGTCGAAGGAGTCGGAGTAGTCGCTGGAGCAGATGTCGTCGTGACTGTCGTTGTCATAGTGGTGTTAGCGGTGGTTGTGCCCGTCGTGATCGTCGTAGTGGTCGCTGTGGTGCTTGTTGTGGTCGAGGTAGTAGAGGTAGTAGTGGTGGTGGTGGTCGGCCGGACGAGGTAGTCGCGCTCCAACCGCGGATCCATACTGGCGTTGAGCCGGAAGTTGTTGCAGAAGGGAGTCTTGCAGCAGCAGCCCCAGCTCTCCTTCTCCTCGATGGGGAAGCAGAAGGGCTCCTCCTTCGGTCGGCCGTGCGTCCACCCGCCGTCCACCTTCTCTCGGCACAGCCGCTGAGCCACCTCTTCACTGTGCTCCGACTGGAACGTCGATGTGCTGTTGTGGCCGCCCTCCCACCAAGGATAGACTCTGCTGGAGTCGTCGCCTTCTCTGAAGGACTGTTTAGGTAGAACAATCATTGCGCTAAGACTACGTAGCTGGCGACCTGTAGAAGTTGAAGCAGTAGGGCTGCTGATCCACATGTTGGAACTTCGCTGGGGCCATGGAAGACATCCAGCAGCCAAAGGAGCCGTTCTTCTCCCACTGAGTCGCCGCATACCGGGGAGCACGCATCACTCCACCATCGAAGCTCGTGTAGTCGTTGCAGCGGTCCGTCTGGCAGCAACAGTAGAATACCCCCTTGACTACATGGCGAGAATATGTTTCGAATTCTGAAAGGCTGCAGTCACTCACATCACAACAAAACGTAAAATACACAACAGCCGCAGAGCCGATTCAACCCTTCGTTGGGGAGTAGTGGCAGCCATCATACTTCGCTTCGGCGCACAACTGGTGGTACCGATTGGACGTGCGGTTTTCTAGCGGGTCGACTCTCAAACGCCAGAAGCTGGCGTTGCTCTTGCTCTGCCAGTCGAGCAAGTCTTTCGTGATGTAGAAGTAGCTGGCGCAGCCGACGTTAACTTCGCTCTCCATGGTCGCGATACACGGCTCTACCGATTCGACGTTGGTTTCACTGAAGCAGCAACGTTACGTGAAAGTACGTATGGTGTGCAGTGTACACACAAGTCCAGCCCACTTGGCCGAGAGCATCCCAATGCAACAGACGAGGCCTGCAGCGGAGCCACACGCCGTCAGCACCAGCAGCAGTAGCGACGCAAGGTGAAACTGGACCATTATACTTCTTCTTCTATACCAACGGCAAGGCAACCCTTTATTTATAATCTCTATTTCAACGTAAACTTGAGTCTGATATGTTTGCGAAGTTCTTACGGAAATAAACTGAATGCCGTCGATTCATGGAATGCAAGGATCATTTGATTGGAAGACGCTATGATGCTAAAAGAAGCTGGTTGTTGCGTAAAAGAACTTAGCGCCACAGTTGGTCACGGAGACAGCCGTCATCAAATCAAGATGGTAGCTGAACGAGGAACACTGTGTAGGTACATTCTGCAGCGGCTCTTTACATAGTTCAAACTGATCCGCACCCGTTATTATAAGTACAAGGTGCATGCATGCATGTAGGTTCGGGCGGCAACTGATTGCTACCACTGTTTTATTGTATCAAGTCAACAACTCCTTTCATACTCACACAGATCAATTCAGTCCAACGCCACACACGATTCGTCAGCGCAAGTACACCTAGAACGAGAGGAAGACAGAGGGATCCTGATACTACGGTCACACGATAGGAAGTGATCACAACTAGCGCTTCAGCCAATGCGAACTGCAAGCTTCCTTCTACAGCTTCGCCTCTTCGTCATCAAAGGGCGGCGTCGATTCAAAGCGGTAGGTGGAGACGTAAGTGGCGCCCGGCGACGGCTCCTTCCACGCCGAGAACGGATTGGGATCCGCGATGACAACGACTTCCGAATTCTCCTCCTCCTCTTCCGCTTTCTCTTTCTTCTTCTTTCCCTTCCCATTCTTCTTCGCTTCCTCCTCCTGCGATTCTTCAGACTGATCACTATCATCATACTCTGACTCCTCCTCCGCATCGCTCACTTCTTCCTTGCGCTTTCTTCTTCTAGTGGCCCGAGCTTTCTTTGAGCAACAAAGGCACAGCACCACAAGAAGCGCCCCTGTGCCCAAAAGGAAAAGAATCACAGCAGCAACAATAATGAGAGGGATCCAGCCGAGATCTGTGACATATTTTGTCGTTGTCAAGCTAGTGGTCGCGCTTTCGGTGATAGTGGGCGCTGTAATGATAATGACAATCGGCGACTGAGCCTTCGAAGTAGTGGTCGTGGCTTCTTGACTCGGAGGCGACGTTCCTTAATGAGTTAAACAACGTGTTTTCATCAATTGTTGCTTTTAATCCAACGAATTTATATTATAGGTAATTACAAAGAGGTATTATAAACATTATAGTAAAAATAAAGAGAGAATTGTGGATTTGTCGATTGCTGGCTGCCGCACTACATACGTCAATAAATTACAAAACCTGTGGCTGGCCTACCTATGTACCTACATGCACTAAACACTGACACAGGCATACTGAAACAATTACGTCTGGCGTACATAAGGCACGCTACTACCGGTGGTTGAGCTAGTCGTAGTCGGGGTGGTTGAATGAGTCGGAGTAGTCGTTGGAGCAGGTGTCGCGACTGTCGTTGTCACCGTAGTGTTAGCGGTGGTTGTGATCGTCGTAGTCGCCATCGTGGTCGTGGTCGAGGTAGTAGTAGTAGCGGTGGTGGTGGTCGTCGTCGGACGGACGAGGTAGTCACGCTCCAACCGCGGATCCATACTGGCGTTGAGGCGGAAGTTGTTGCAGAAGGGCGTCTTGCAGCAGCAGCCCCAGCTCTCCTTCTTCTCGATGGGGAAGCAGAAGGGCTCCTCCTTCGGTCGGCCGTGCGTCCACCCATCGGCCGCCTTCTCTCTGCACAGGCGCTGAGCCACCTCTTCACTGTGCTCCGACAGGAACGTCGCCGTCCCGTTGTGGGCCTCCCACCAAGGGTAGACTCTGCTGGAGTCGCCGCCCTCCCTGAAGCAACGTTTGGTGCAATGTCGGCCGTGAGAGCGCATCTTTGGTGACCTGTAGAAGTTGAGGCAGTAGGGCTGCTCTGCCGCTTGGTGGAACTTCGCTGGAGCCATGGAAGACATCCAACAACCAAAGGAGCCGTTCTTCTCCCACTGAATCGCCGCGTAGTGTGGAGCCTGAATCGGTCCATCGAAGCTCGTGTAGTTGTTGCAGAGATTCGTCTTGCAGCAGCAGTAGAAGTGTCCCTCATAGGCGTCGTAATGTGCTTTGAACTCTGAAAGGCTGCAGTCACTGACAACAAACGTGAAAATCCACGACAGCTGCGCTTGAACCTGTCGTTGGGAAGAAGTGGCAGCCGTCTAGCTTCGCTTCGGGGCACATCTGGTGGTACTCTTCGGCCGTAGAATCGCCTAGCCAGCTGGCGCCCAAGCGCCAGAAGCTGACGTTGCTTCGGCTCTGCCAGTCGAGCCACGCCTCCGCGATGTAGAAGGAGCTGGTGCAGGCGATGAAGTTTTGGGCAAATACGGCATCTTCACACTGCTCCGCCGGCTCCACGTTGGTTTCACTAAAACAGTGCCGTAGTGCAAAACGATGGCATTACGATGTGATGTACTTACACAAGCAGATTGACTTGAATGAGTAACCCACTTGGCCGCAAGCCAACGACTGCAACAATAGAGGCCTGCAGCGGAACCCGACTCCATTAGAAGCAGCAGCTGTAGCGACGGCAGGTGAAACGGAGCCATTATACTTCCTCGTCTACGCCGACGTGTGACCCTTTACTTTCTATTCTCTGTTACCAGTGCAAACTTGAATGTGATGGGCTACGGAATCCTTACCTTGAACAGAATCAACAGAATTCGGTTGATTCATGGAATGCAATAATAATTTGCATGTATAAATGCGTACGTGTTGCGTCACAAGTCTCAGCGCGAAAGCTGGTCACGACGACGAGTGCGGGAGAGCCCTTCGTACGGCACCTATGTACTACTGTGCGTATTATCAGTATAAGAGGTACACTGTAAGTGCTGCAGTGGCTTCCGAAGTGTGTGCCAGGGTGCGCCTGTCCCAATCGGGAGACACTGCAAAGCAGTTCGTTCGGCAACCGATTGTTACCGCTGACTTTGTTGCATCAAGCCGACAACTCCGTCCATGAGATTCCTTCAACGCCATCACTAATCAGCGCAAGTACAACTAGAACGAGCGGAAGACGGAGAGATCCTGATACTGCGGTCACACGATCGGAAGTGATCACAACTAGCGCTTCAATCAATGCAGACTGCAAGCTTCCTTCTACAGCTTCGCCTCTTCGTCGTCAAAGGGCGGCGTCGATTCAAAGCGGTAGGTGGAGACGTAGGTGGCGCCCGGCGACGGCTCCTTCCACGCAGAGAACGGATTGGGATCCGCGATGACAACGACTTCCGAATTCTCCTCCTCCTCTTCCGCTTTCTCTTTCTTCTTTCCCTTTCCATTCTTCTTCGCTTCCTCCTCCTGCGATTCTTCAGACTGATCACTATCATCATACTCTGACTCCTCCTCATCGCTAACTTCTTCCTTGCGCTTTCTTCTTCTAGTGTTCCGCGCCTTCTTTGAGCAGCAAAGGCACAGCACCACAAGAAGCGCCCCTGTGCCCAAAAGGAAAAGAATCACAGCAGCGACAATAATGAGAGGGAGCCAGCCGAGATCTGTGACATATTTTGTCGTCGTCAAGCTAGTACTCGCGCTTTCGGTGGTACTGCTGGGCGCTGTAATGATAATGACAATCGGCGACTGAGCTTCCGAAGTAGTGGTCGTGGCTTCTTGACTCGGAGGCGACGTTCCTTAATGAGTTTAACAATAATTGTTGTAAATCAAACAAATTTACTTTATTGATACTACGGATAGGTACATGTATTATGTGTGTGTGTGTGTGTGTGTGACACAACATGCTAAACACAACTAACGTTAGGTACTTTGCTTGTGATACTGTGATGCGTGTCACGTATACTATTATAAACATTATAGTAATTATAAAAGAAGTCGCGTGGATGTGCCGATTGCTGTATGCCATACGTACCCACTACGTCAAAAGTCGAATTACAAATGTACAACACACTGACATAAGTATACTGAAACAATAATGTAGGGTGCACATAAGATACAGTGGGTGGGTGTAGTAGCCGGCACCGGTGGTTGAGCTAGTCGTAGTCGGGGTGGTTGAAGTAGTCGGAGTAGTCGATGGAGCAGATGTCGTCGTGACTGTCGTTGTCATTGTGGTGTTAACGATGGTTGTGCCCGTCGTGGTCGTCGTAGTGGTCGTTGTGGTGCTTGTGGTAAAAGTAGTCGTAGTGGTGGTGGTAGCGGTAGTGGTGGTAGTCGGCCAGACGAGGTAGTCGCGCTCCAACCGCGGATCCATACTGGCGTCGAGTTTGAAGTTGTTGCAGAAGGGCGTCTTGCAGCAGCAGCCCCAGCTCTCCTTCTTCTCGATGGGGAAGCAGAAAGGCTCCTCCTTTGGCCGACCGTGCGTCCACCCGTCTTCCGTCTTCTCTCGGCACAGGCGCTGTGCCATCTCTTCACTGTGCCCTGACTGGAAGGTCGCCGTCCCGTTGTGGGCCTCCCACCAAGGATAGACTCTGCTGGAGTCGCCGCCCTCCCTGAAGCAACGTTTGGTACAATGTCGGCCGTGAGAGCGCATCTTTGGTGACCTGTAGAAGTTGAGGCAGTAGGGCTGCTCTGTCGCTTGGTGGAACTTCGCTGGAGCTATGGAAGACATCCAACAACCAAAGGAGCCGTTCTTCTCCCACTCAATCGCCGCGTAGTGTGGAGCCTGAATCGGTCCATCGAAGCTCGTGTAGTTGTTGCAGAGATTCGTCTTGCAGCAGCAGTAGAAGTGTCCCTCATAGGCGTCGTAATGTGCTTTGAACTCTGAAAGGCTGCAGTCACTGACAACAAACGTGAAAATCCACGACAGCTGCGCTTGAACCTGTCGTTGGGAAGAAGTGGCAGCCGTCTAGCTTCGCTTCGGGGCACATCTGGTGGTACTCTTCGGCCATTGAAACGTCTAGCCAGCTTGCGCCCAAGCGCCAGAAGCTGACGTTGCTTCGGCTCTGCCAGTCGAGCCACGCCTCCGCGATGTAGAAGGAGCTGGTGCAGGCGATGAAGTCTTCGGCAAATACGGCATCTTCACACTGCTCCGCCGGCTCCACGTTGGTTTCACTAAAACAGTGCTGTAGTGCAAAACGATGGCATTACGATGTGATGTACTTACACAAGCAGATTGGCTTGAATGAGCAACCCACTTGGCCGCAAGCCAACGACTGCAACAATAGAGGCCTGCAGCGGAACCCGACGCCATTAGAAGCAGCAGCTGTAGCGACGGTAGGTGAAACGGAGCCATTATACTTCCTCGTCTACGCCGACGTGTGACCCTTTACTTTCTATTCTCTGTTACCAGTGCAAACTTGAATGTGATGGGCTACGGAATTCTTACCTTGAACAGAATCAGCAGAATTCGGTTGATTCATGGAATGCAATAATAATTTGCATGTATAAATGCGTACGTGTTGCGTCACAAGTCTCAGCGCGAAAGCTGGTCACGACGACGAGTGCGGGAGAGCCCTTCGTACGGCACCTATGTACTACTGTGCGTATTATCAGTATAAGAGGTACACTGTAAGTGCTGCAGTGGCTTCCGAAGTGTGCGCCAGGGTGCGCCTGTCCCAATCGGGAGACACTGCAAATCAGTTCGTTCGGCAACCGATTGTTACCGCTGACTTTGTTGCATCAAGCCGACAACTCCGTCCATGAGATTCCTTCAACGCCATCACTAATCAGCGCAAGTACAACTAGAACGAGCGAAAGACAGAGATCCTGATGCTACGGTCACACGATGGGAAGTGATCACAACTAGCGCTTCAATCGACGCAAGACTGCAAGCTTCCTTCTACAGCTTCGCCTCTTCGTCGTCAAAGGGCGGCGTCGATTCAAAGCGGTAGGTGGAGACGTAGGTGGCGCCCGGCGACGGCTCCTTCCACGCCGAGAACGGATTGGGATCCGCGATGACAACGACTTCCGAATTCTCCTCCTCTTCTTCCACTTTCTCTTTCTTCTTTCCCTTCCCATTCTTCTTCGCTTCCTCCTCCTGCGATTCTTCAGACTGATCACTATCATCATACTCTGACTCCTCCTCCTCATCGCTTTCTTTCTTGCGCCTTCTTCTAATGGCCCGCGCCTTCTTTGAGCAGCAAAGGCACAGCACCACAAGAAGCGCCCCTGTGCCCAAAAGGATAAGAATCACAGCAGCGACAATAATGAGAGGGAGCCAGGCGAGATCTGTGACATATTTTGTCGTCGTCAAGCTAGTACTCGCGCTTTCGGTGGTACTGCTGCTGCTGGGCGCTGTAATGATAATGACAATCGGCGACTGAGCTTCCGAAGTAGTGGCCGTGGCTTCTTGACTCGGAGGCGACGTTCCTTAATGAGTTTAACAATAATTGTTGTAAATCAAACAAATTTATTTTATTGGCGTTACGAAGAGGTATTATGTGTGTGTGTGCGTGTGTGCGTTACACAACATGCTAAACCCAACTAACGTTAGGTACGTTGCTTGTGATACTGTGATTCGTGTCACGTATACTATCCTAAACATTATAGTAATTATAAAAGGAGTCGCGTGGATGTGCCGATTGCTGTATGCCATACGTACCCACTACGTCAAAAGCCGAATTACAAATGTACAACGCACTGACATAGGTATACTGAAGCAATAATGTAGGGTGCACATAAGATACAGTGGGTGGGTGTGGTAGCCGTCACCGGTGGTTGAGCTAGTCGTAGTCGGGGTGGTTGAAGTAGTCGGAGTAGTCGATGGAGCAGATGTCGTCGTGACTGTCGTTGTCATTGTGGTGTTAACGATGGTTGTGCCCGTCGTGGTCGTCGTAGTGGTCGTTGTGGTGCTTGTGGTAGAAGTAGTCGTAGTGGTGGTGGTAGCGGTAGTGGTGGTAGTCGGCCAGACGAGGTAGTCGCGCTCCAACCGCGGATCCATACTGGCGTCGAGCTTGAAGTTGTTGCAGAAGGGCGTCTTGCAGCAGCACCCCCAGCTCTCTTTCTTCACGATGGGGAAGCAGAAGGGCTCCTCCTTTGGCCGACCGTGCGTCCACCCGTCTTCCGTCTTCTCTCGGCACAGGCGCTGTGCCACCTTTTCACTGTGCTCTGACTGGAAGGTCGCCGTCCCGTTGTGGGCCTCCCACCAAGGATAGACTCTGCTGGAGTCGCCGCCCTCCCTGAAGCAACGTTTGGTACAATGTCGGCCGTGAGAGCGCATCTTTGGTGACCTGTAGAAGTTGAGGCAGTAGGGCTGCCCTGTCGCTTGGTGGAACTTCGCTGGAGCTATGGAAGACATCCAACAACCAAAGGAGCCATTCTTCTCCCACTGAATCGCCGCGTAGTGTGGAGCCTGAATCGGTCCATCGAAGCTCGTGTAGTTGTTGCAGAGATTCGTCTTGCAGCAGCAGTAGAAGTGTCCCTCATTGGCGTCGTAATGTGCTTTGAACTCTGAAAGGCTGCAGTCACTGACAACAAACGTGAAAATCCACGACAGCTGCGCTTGAACCTGTCGTTGGGAAGAAGTGGCAGCCGTCTAGCTTCGCTTCGGGGCACATCTGGTGGTACTCTTCGGGCGTGGTATCGACTAGCCAGCTGGCGCCCAAGCGCCAGAAGCTGACGTTGCTTCGGCTCTGCCAGTCGAGCCACGCCTCCGCGATGTAGAAGGAGCTGGTGCAGGCGATGAAGTCTTGGGCAAATACGGCATCTTCACACTGCTCCGCCGGCTCCACGTTGGTTTCACTAAAACAGTGCTGTAGTGCAAAACGATGGCATTACGATGTGATGTACTTACACAAGCAGATTGGCTTGAATGAGCAACCCACTTGGCCGCAAGCCAACGACTGCAACAATAGAGGCCTGCAGCGGAACCCGACGCCATTAGAAGCAGCAGCTGTAGCGACGGTAGGTGAAACGGAGCCATTATACTTCCTCGTCTACGCCGACGTGTGACCCTTTACTTTCTATTCTCTGTTACCAGTGCAAACTTGAATGTGATGGGCTACGGAATCCTTACCTTGAACAGAATCAACAGAATTCGGTTGATTCATGGAATGCAATAGTAATTTGCATGTATAAATGCGTACGTGTTGCGTCACAAGTCTCAGCGCGAAAGCTGGTCACGACGACGAGTGCGGGAGAGCCCTTCGTACGGCACCTATGTACTACTGTGCGTATTATCAGTATAAGAGATACACTGTAAGTGCTGCAGTGGCTTCCGAAGTGTGCGCCAGGGTGCGCCTGTCCCAATCGGGAGACACTGCAAAGCAGTTCGTTCGGCAACCGATTGTTACCGCTGACTTTGTTGCATCAAGCCGACAACTCCGTCCATGAGATTCCTTCAACGCCATCACTAATCAGCGCAAGTACAACTAGAACGTACAGTGGGCAATATTTTCATATACAAAGTGGCTTTGTATATTTTTTTGTATATTTCTTTGTATATTTCTTTGTATATTTTTTGTATATATACATATACATATACAAAATACAAAGTTTTTAAAATATACATATACATATACAAAACAAGGCAAATATACAAACTTTGTATTTTGTATATTTCTACAGTAATTTCATACTGTATCTGTGCGAAATGTTGTCGACTAACGGTCGGTCTGCTGGGCACACTTCGCCAATATCTTAGCTTGTCCAAAAGCTTGTCAATCCGAAAGGTCTGGTGGTACACTTCAGCTATGGAAAATAGTCTGACGACCACCATCCTTCACGCATTAATTCTACTGATGTCTTGGCATGCCGCTTTGTAGCGTTTCTTGTGTTTTGGTTACGGTAGAAAAATATACAATATACAAAGCATATACAAAGAAAAACTTTGTATATATATTTGTATATATACAAAATACAAAATACAAAAAAATTCGATTGTATATATAGTATACATATACAAAATACAAAAAAATTTTGCGATATTGCCCACTGTACGAACGAGCGAAAGACAGAGATCCTGATGCTACGGTCACACGATCGGAAGTGATCACAACTAGCGCTTCAATCGACGCAAGACTGCAAGCTTCCTTCTACAGCTTCGCCTCTTCGTCGTCAAAGGGCGGCGTCGATTCAAAGCGGTAGGTGGAGACGTAGGTGGCGCCCGGCGACGGCTCCTTCCACGCCGAGAACGGATTGGGATCCGCGATGACAACGACTTCCGAATTCTCCTCCTCTTCTTCCACTTTCTCTTTCTTCTTCTTTCCCTTCCCATTCTTCTTCGCTTCCTCCTCCTCCTGCGATTCTTCAGACTGATCACTATCATCATACTCTGACTCCTCCTCCTCATCGCTTTCTTTCTTGCGCCTTCTTCTAGTGTCCCGCGCCTTCTTTGAGCAGCAAAGGCACAGCACCATAAGAAGCGCCCCTGTGCCCAAAAGGATAAGAATCACAGCAGCGGCAATAATAAGAGTGATCCAGCCGAGATCTGTGACATATTTTGTCGTCGTCAAGCTAGTGGTCGCGTCTTCGGTGATAGTGGGCGCAGTAATGATAATGACAATCGGCGACTGAGCTTCCGAAGTAGTCGTCGTGGCTTCTTGACTCGGAGGCGACGTTCCTTAATGAGTAAAAAACGTGTTTTCGTGATCAAGCCGATTTTATATTGTTGCATTAAAACTAACGAATTTAGACTGTAGGTACCCTGGTTATAAAGAGGTTCTGAAACAGTAATGTTACGTGTACATAAGGTACGCCGTTACTACCGGTGGTTGAGCCAGTCGTAGTCGGGGTAGTTGAAGGAGTCGGAGTAGTCGTTGGAGCAGATGTCGTGACTGTCGTTGTCAAAGTGGCGTTAGAGGTGGTTGTCCCCGTCGTGGTCGTCGTAGTGGTCGTAGTGATGCTTGTCGTGGTCGAGGTAGTCGTAGTGGTGGCGGTCGTCGGCCAGACGAGGTAGTCGCGCTCCAAACGTGGATCCATACTGGCGTTGAGCCGGAAGTTGTTGCAGAAGGGAGTCTTGCAGCAGCAGCCCCAGCTCCCCTTCTTCTCGATGGGGAAGCAGAAGGGCTCCTCCTTCGGTCGGCCGTGCGTCCACCCGTCTGCCGCCTTCTCTCGGCACAGCCGCTGAGCCACCTCTTCACTGTGCTCCGACTGGAATGTCGATGTGCTGTTGTGGCCGCCCTCCCACCAAGGATAGACTCTGCTGGAGTCGTCGCCTTCTCTGAAGGACTGTTTAGGTAGAACAATCATTGCGCTAAGGATACGTAGCTGGCGACCTGTAGAAGTTGAAGCAGTAGGGCTGCTGATCCACATGTTGGAACTTCGCTGGGGCCATGGAAGACATCCAGCAGCCAAAGGAGCCGTTCTTCTCCCACTGAGTCGCCGCATACCGGGGAGCACGCATCACTCCACCATCGAAGCTCGTGTAGTCGTTGCAGCGGTCCGTCTGGCAGCAACAGTAGAATACCCCCTTGACGACATGGCGAGAATATGTTTCGAATTCTGAAAGGTGCAGTCACTCACATCACAACAAAACGTAAAATACACAACAGCCGCAGAGCCGATTCAACCCTTCGTTGGGGAGTAGTGGCAGCCATCATACTTCGCTTCGGCGCACAACTGGTGGTACCGATTGGACGTGCGGTTTTCTAGCGGGTCGACTCTCAAACGCCAGAAGCTGGCGTTGCTCTTGCTCTGCCAGTCGAGCAAGTCTTTCGTGATGTAGAAGTAGCTGGCGCAGCCGACGTTAACTTCGCTCCCCATGGTCGCGATACACGGCTCTACCGATTCGACGTTGGTTTCACTGAAGCAGCAACGTTACGCGAAAGTACAGTGGCGGTATGGTGTGCAGTGTACACACAAGTCCAGCCCACTTGGCCGAGAGCATCTCAATGCAACAGACGAGGCCTGCAGCGGAGCCACACGCCGTCAGCACCAGCAGCAGTAGCGACGCAAGGTGAAACTGGACCATTATACTTCTTCTTCTATACCAACGGCAAGGCAACCCTTTATTTATAATCTCTATTTCAACGTAAACTTGAGTCTGATATGTTTGCGAAGTTCTTACGGAAATAAACTGAATGCTGTCGATTCATGGAATGCAAGGATCATTTGATTGGAAGACGCTATGATGCCAAAAGAAGCTGGTTGTTGCGTAAAAGAACTTAGCGCCACAGTTGGTCACGGAGACAGCCGTCATCAAGATGGTAGCTGAACGAGGAACACTGTGTAGGTACATTCTGCAGCGGCTCTTTACATAGTTCAAACTGATCCGCACCCGTTATTATAAGTACAAGGTGCATGCATGCATGTATGTAGGTTTGGTCTGTAGGTTTGGTGATTGCTACCACTGACTTATTGCATAAATTAACAACTCCTTTCATACTCACACAGATCAATTCATTTCAACGCCACACACGATTCGTCAACACAAGTACACCTAGAACGAAAGGAAGACATAGAGGGATCCTGATACTACGGTCACACGATCGAAAGTGATCACAACTAGCGCTTCAATCAATGCAGACTGCAAGCTTCCTTCTACAGCTTCGCCTCTTCGTCGTCAAAGGGCGGCGTCGATTCAAAGCGGTAGGTGGAGACATAGGTGGCGCCTGGCGACGGCTCCTTCCACGCCGAGAACGGATTGGGATCCGCGATGACAACGACTTCCGAATTCTCCTCCTCCTCTTCCGCTTTCTCTTTCTTCTTTCCCTTCCCATTCTTCTTCGCTTCCTCCTCCTGCGTTTCTTCAGACTGATCACTGTCATCATACTCTGACTCCTCCGCATCGCTCACTTCTTCCTTGCGCTTTCTTCTTCTAGTGGCCCGCGCCTTCTTTGAGCAGCAAAGGCACAGCACCACAAGAAGCGCCCCTGTGCCCAAAAGGAAAAGAATCACAGCAGCGGCAATAATGAGAGGGATCCAGCCGAGATCTGTGACATATTTTGTCGTCGTCAAGCTAGTGGTCGCGCCTTCGGTGGTACTGGCGGGCGCTGTGATGATAATGACAATCGGCGACTGAGCTTCCGAAGTAGTGGTCGTGGGCTCGTGGCTTCTTGACTCGGAGGCGACGTTCCTTAATGAGTTTAACAATAATTGTTGTAAATCAAACAAATTTACTTTATTGATACTACGGATAGGTACATGTATTATGTGTGTGTGTGTGTGTGTGACACAACTTGCTAAACACAACTAACGTTACGTACTTTGCTTGTGATACTGTGATGCGTGTCACGTATACCATTATAAACATTATAGTAATTTCATGAAAAAGTGCCTAAAGGCAGAAAGATGAATATGTTCCTGGTGTGAAGCATGTAAAAGCAAGAGTATTAAACGATATTCCACTAGTGTAACAAATGCGGCGCTTCGCGCCGCCCACCAATTTGTAAGAGAAATATTAGTAGGTACCGGCATTAATTCAGGGAAAGCATTTTCGACTAGAATTATCCACACAAAACTGCGCAAAGGTCACAACGACACGCTAAGGTGTGCCGAATATGTTGCCGCGTGTCGTTGTGACCTTTGCGCAGTTTTGTGTGGATAATTTTAGTCGAAAATGCTTTCCCTGAATTAATGCCGGTACCTACTAATATTTCTCTTACAAATTGGTGGGCGGCGCGAAGCGCCGCATTTGTTACACTAGTGGAATATCGTTTAATACTCTTGCTTTTACATGCTTCACACCAGGAACATATTCATCTTTCTGCCTTTAGGCACTTTTTCATGAAATACTCTTACTTTTTTATTGGCTGAGCCAGTCAACCAATCAACTTAAACGAGTAGTCCACCTTGAGACATGAATGTTTAGGCTCTCGAACGAACGGAATCCCTTTTAGTAACGTACGAGGCGGGTAGAACAATTTTGGGGCACGTATGCAGCGGCTCCAGAACTCTGCCAAGAAGCTTCAGGAGGGACAGGGGTAAGGGGATTGCAGGACACAATTAGAGCGAGAGTTATGGTTGAGGGTCAAGAATCTTACCCCTTGCTTTGTACGCAGGTAAAAAATCTGACCCCTCGCACAGTTGAAGGCCAAAAATCCCACCCCTTGGTTTGTATGAGGTACAAAAACTTGGCCCTTTGGTTTGTGTGAAGTGCGCTATTGGATTCTCTTCCACAGGGAGGTTGTGCGTTGACAGATAGAGTCTGAGGACCCTCATGAATCAATTCTTCTCGTTAAGACGGTTTATTTGAGCCCCAACACGACTAGTAGGATAAGGCAACACTGAGTACTGGCCGGACCACGTTTGCGTGGCTCCACGTGGACATGGTGCGTGGTACGGGGTCGCCGATGGCGCTATTGGATTCCTCTCGTCGAGACGGTTTCAACGAACCCCAACAACGCCATGTTCCGACCAACCAATCAAAAGTTGTGGCCTGACCACGTTTGCGTTGCCGCCGCGTGGACGTGGTGCGTGGTACGGGGTCGCGGATAGCACCATTGTAATTTTCTCGTCGAGACGCTTCAAACGAACCCCTACAACGCTATGTTTGGATGAGCCAATAAAAAGTTGATTTTTGAGGCACCTTTTTGCAAAAATAGCGCTCATGGTTAATTTGGGGGCGACGGCATTGGTGCCATTGAAATTTTCTCGTCGAGACGCTTCAAACAAACCCCTATTTGATATGGTTCTGATGTGTTTTGAATTTGTTAACAATTTGTCAGTATACTGAAACTCCCTTTCGCAGACGACATTTTTGCCCCCAGGGCAAGCGTGGTAGATCGGAGGGGGTCGGCGTGGTCACTGTTGGATTCTACGCGTCAAGGCGGTTCTGCTGATGCCAAATTTAATTAAGTTTAACTGACTAATTAACTAAATAACTAAAGGTTTCATCTCTACCACGTATGCCTGTAGACGAGCACGTTGACATCGTAGTCCGTAGACGAGGAAGGGTCACTGGTATGCCACTTTTAGAGGTCACTGGTATGTCACTGACAGATCACTGGTAGCTTGGACTTATTGATTGTGCTTGAGCTTATTAGACACTCGCACAAAACGAGTAGGACAATTTTGGGGGACGTATGTATGCAGGGGCTCCTGAACGAGCGGGGGAACACCATAAAGCACGCACAACACGAGAAGGACAATTTTGGGGCACGAATGCAGGGGCTCCTGAACGGGGGGGGGCGCTTAGATGCTGCACTGTACGCGCACAACCGTGGGTGCGGACAACAATAGAAGGCGACTCGACGAGATGCTGATGGACGTTAGAGCGTGATCTGGCGAAGGAGAAGAAGAAGAAGAAGAAGGAGAAGAAGGAGACGGAGAAGAATTCACCCCCCCGCCCGTGGGACAAGAAACCCGCCGCGATCATTTTTGCGCCTGTAACTTTCGCTACACTTAACCGATTTTCACCAAATTTGGAATTTAATCTGTTTATGATAAAATCCTTTAGTGTACCAAATTTCAATCGATTCCGTTCAGTACAGCCCGAGAAATAAATATCGTGACGATGGGAAAAGGCGCGCGCGGCCTGGATGGAACATATTATGGTCTGGCGCTGCCGCGCCAGCCATGATTATAAAAGAAGTCGCGTGGATGTGCCGATTGCTGTATGCCATACGTGCAAAAGTCGAATTGCAAATGTACAACACACTGACATAGGTATACTGAAACAATAATGTAGGGTGCACATAAGATACAGTAGGTGGGTGTGGCAGCCGTCACCGGTGGTTGAGCTAGTCGTAGTCGGGTTGGTCGAAGGAGTCGGAGTAGTCGCTGGAGCAGATGTCGCGACTGTCGTTGTCACCGTGGAGTTAGCGGTGGTTGTGATCGTCGTAGTCGCCATCGTGGTCGTGGTCGAGGTAGTAGTAGTAGTAGAGGTGGTGGTGCTTGTTGTGGTCGAGGTAGTAGTGGTGGTGGTGGTCGTCGTCGGACGGACGAGGTAGTCGCGCTCCAACCGCGGATCCATACTGGCGTCATACGTGTAACCGGGGGGGGGGGGGTATGGGGGGGGTAAGCCCCCCCCCCCCTAGCCGAAAGTGTACCCCCCCCATACCCCCCCCCAGGTACCCCCCTCCCGCCTTCCCCAAAAGACCCCCCCCCCCCTAGAATTTCAAAAATTTTCGCCTGCGGCGCTTAAAAATGGCAAAAATTTCGCCTGCGGCGCTTGAAAATAGCAAAATTTTCGCCTGCGGCGCTATATTTTGGATGTTTTTGACCAAAATTAAGCGATTTTTGGCACTTTTTGACCTATTTTTGCAAAATTTTCTTATTTTTTGGTACTTTTTTGGCAAAATTTTTAGGTCATTTGACCCCCCCCTCCAGGGACCTCAGACCCCCCCCCCCCCTGAGGGGTCCTATACCCCCCCGACCCCCCCCCCCCTGGCCGGTTGGCGCTTACACGTATGACTGGCGTCGAGCTTGAAGTTGTTGCAGAAGGGCGTCTTGCAGCAGCAGCCCCAGCTCTCCTTCTTCTCGATAGGGAAGCAGAAGGGCTCCTCCTTCGGTCGGCCGTGCGTCCACCCGTCGTCCACCTTCTCTCTGCACAGCCGCTGAGCCACCTCTTCACTGTGCTCTGACTGGAACGACGCCGTGCTGTTGTGGGCCTCCCACCAAGGATACACTCTGCTGGAGTCGCCGCCTTCTCTGAAGGATTGTTTAGTTACAATGTCGGCGGTGAGAGCACTTTGTTGGCGACCTGTAGAAGTTGAGGCAGTAGGGCTGCTCGGTCGCTTTGTGGAACTTCGCTGGAGCCATGGAAGACATCCAGCAGCCGAAGGAGCCGTTCTTCTCCCACTGAATCGCCGCGTAGTGTGGCGCCTGCATCGGTCCGTCGAACCTCGTGTAGTCGTTGCAGAGATTCGTCTTGCAGCAGCAGTAGAAGACCCCCTTGATGACCTTGATATATGGTTTGAACTCTAAAAGGACACGCATTAAACAGAAATTCTAATTCAGGTAAACAACATTGTCTCGGTGAGCAGAGATCTCGCCTTCTGTTGGCGAGTAGTGGCACCCCTCGTATTCCGCGTCGGCGCACAACTGGTGATACCTTTTGGGCTCCTTGCGTCGTAGCGGGTAGGCGTTCAAGTACCAGAAACTGGCGTTACTTCGGCTCTGCCAGTCGAGCCGGTCCTTCGCGATGTAGAAGTAGTTGGTGCAGGCGTTATAATCATCCTTCTCCTTGCCACTATCGTATCGGCCGGCCTTATTCATAGTGGCACACGACTGTGACGGCTCGACGCTGGTTTCACTGAAACAGTACTGTTGCACAGTGAACTTCTGCTCTGCCCAAATATGCGCATTAATTGACTGACTGAACAACTCACTTGGCCGAAAGTCCCCCAGAGCAGCACTCGAGGGCCGCGGCGAACTCGGCCGCAGCCACCATCAGCCACAGCAGCAGCAGCGCCGACGGAAGATCCAGCCGAGCCATTCTTCACCTATTGTTTCTTCTATACTGGCACCAATATTTTTGATTTCTACCGCCTTTGTATGGCAAACTAACTAAACAACTGATGTGTTGACTTCAATCCTACAAATACTGCCACTCGTCGGTATGTACTCGATTCAGGGAACGCTAAACTACCCATCGCTGCCAGCACGACGACAACCACAGATAGGCATAGGCACACAGGCCAGATGATGCGGCTGTCCTAATCGAGAAACACAGTGTGACGACGACGACGAGACGACGATGTAGCTGGCTACCCATCACAGATACACAACACGAGCGTTCTGCAACTAGCCGAATCAGGTCGACTTCCGGCCCTGATGCTAAACATGCAGTATTCAGTCGCGGTGCGTTCGATCAACGGTTATGATTGAATTAGACTGTCCATACTATTCATAAAGTACCGTAATTGTTTCAAATTTGTCTTGCTGAAACTCGACGATGACACGGAGAGCAGAGTTTGGCTACTGTAGTATATCTATTTAAAACAGAACCAATCGCATGGTTCGCCGAACGTTTGAAGGCGTAATACCGTGGGTAGTCTGTTAGTACGAAGTCAAATATTCGAGCGACAAGTGTTTTGTGAGCGGACACGACACGTCGTGGCTTCGGCCATCCGCATAGAATTGCACCGCGGACCTCTGATCGAAACCAAAAGAGGAAGTTTGGCGAAAAGAACAATGAAATTGGCGCTTCCACCTGTACTTCTCGCTCTCCTTCTTTCGCCTACTTGTGCATCGCTGTCGTTGTCAACCTACAAGCCTTTGGGAGAGGAATTGACCTGCTTCGACAACTTGCGCGTCGACTGGCGCGACGCCGAGGAGACGGCAGCCGCCCTGTCCGCGGTCAACGCTGCCGTCGTAGACGAAAGCGCCGCCAGAGGCGTCACCTCCGCTTCAGTCTATACCGCCTACTGCGCCACGGCTCTAGTCGAAGGAAGGTTCTCGTGGCAAAAACGGTGGATGCAACTGATGTCTGGCGACAGCCACTTCTACCGCTTCAACGCCGACCTCGACCATCTGTGAATGAGATTTCTCGTTTCCTATCCTTCCTTTGCTGGAATTACTTGTTCCTCAGTTGCCGACACGCTTCAGGTGTCCCCAATTGCCTTGTGGAAGAGTGGGCCTTATGGAAGTCAAGGAGTCGTCGGTGGGACACGCATATTGCTTGATGCTTGCGGTTCTACCGTTCCTTCAGTGACACACGACGCTTTCTTTTGTGTTCCCGATGGTGCGTCTCGCATTCAGGGTCATACCCACCGGATGTGCTGCTGCGCCTGCCACCTCTGCAATCACCCCGCCTTCCTCAACTGCACCCAGGAGTGGCTAGACTTCGACCAGCGAAAGAGTTACTCAGAGGGTACCAACGGCACCGTCACTTTTTGCGCGCTTTTCATTTGTGCTTGTACATAGCATAGCCTTCTCCTGGAGAATGTCGTAATGCGTGGCGTTTCACACCAGGCGTGTGGTGGGTGTTGTCCGGGATCTTGTGGATACTCGGCTACCTCTTGGCCCCCTTCTACTGGGCGGTGCGCAGATGGCGCGAGATGCTGGTTCTCTACCTCGGCTTCCGCTGGATCCTCTACGTGGTAGATGAGGATCTCGAGTTCGAGGAAGTCGGCTTGGGGCGCATACGATCGGTTGGCTTCCTATTGGCCACTTCCCGCCCTGTAGCGCAGAAATACGCTTTCGTTCTCTCATCACCCCTCAGGGCCTGCTGCTGCTCTCCCAGCTGGCTCTCATGACGCCGCCCTTGCGCCTCTGGCGCTTCCTCGCCCGCCGACTCGGCCTCTACCGCCGGCTGTGGCGCCTGGCGCCGGCGCGCTTCCGTCCCGCCGCCGTCGACGACGAGCGGGTCTTCTTCCGCTGCTACGTGTGCCGGAAGCGCCTGCTGGCCTTCGCCCACCCCTCGCAGAGGTCGCTCTACTTCCTGAAGCAGCACGTGCGCTGTCACCAGTACCCCGACAGCGACTACTGGCACTGGAACTTCCCCCTCGTCTTCGCCTGCCAAGTGGGACGCGCCGGCGGTTGCGGCTACAAGTCGCGACGACGGGCCGACATTCTCTACCACCTGGTCCGAGCTTGCAGCAGAGCTTGCTTCCGTAACAGAATACGTGACGCACAGTATCGCAAGCCTACCTACACAAGCCTACAGTATGTATGTACTTGCAATCAAATCCATTCGCCTTTCTATACCTCCTCAGACGACGAGCGTCAGCTGAGCTCTGGCTGCTAATCTAACCTCCGTCGCCGAAGTGCCAGCGCGATCTCATCAGTAGGCAAAAGGCGCTCATTTTGGGCATCGAGTTGTCGGCGGAGGCCGTAATCGCGGGATACTGTAGTGTCGACTTCAGACGTCGATGCATCTCGTGCCGGCAGAGGAGCAGCAAGCGGGAGAGAATCGCTACTCCCTTCTTCTGACGGAGGAGGAGGAGCTGCGCGAGGTCAAGCGTCAGGTCCTGTGGTCGTTCGGCCCCCAGCTGGCCGTCCACTTCAACGGCTTCAGTTGGATGCCCGAACTAAGGAAGAAGTGAACTTGTAACGGAGTTCGTTCGCTGCTTCTCTGCTCTTCGTGGTATACTGTATAGGTATGTATGGGACGCCGTGCGGCTAACACTGCGAGCGGCGAAAGCCAACGCAACACCATCGCGCGACTGTGTTTCGCTCGGTGGCTTCGATTCGATTCTGAACTCATTTCTCGTATTGCCGGTGTCATGCATTAACTAGTCCGGGACAAAACCTGTCCGGGGGACAGTTTAATGCAGGAAATGCTTGCATTAACCTGTCCGACGGACAAGTTAATGCTGAGCGAAGCTACATTAAGTTGTCCGGGGTTGCATTAATCTGTCCGGGCGAGACAGACAGCGATCGAATCGGACAGCGCGCAAACCGCATAGATAACAAGGAAGCCACGTGGGTAGCGACGCCTAGCCAACTCTGTGTCCTGGCGTGAGACTGACCGACCATTTGCTTCCATTCCAGTACAAAGATGAGAACAAACCCAGTGGACGTGAAGACAGAAAATGAAAAGCGAGCCTTCAGAAGAAGGCAACCTTTGAGCTGGGACAGAAGAGGGGCGAACTATACTACGTCGGCTGTTATCTCCTGACGAAGGGTCCGTTGAGGGCCCGAAACCGGTTGGAATTAAGTCGCCTGTTACTTCTGTGTCGCAAAGGCCATCTTACACAAACCACTATGAATCCAAACGACACATCTTCCCAATCTGGACTACTCCATGCTACGTCGGCCGTTTGCGCGGCTTCAAGCGACGCCAAGATGAGAGGGAGAACCAGGCCGTGAATCATTTACCCGGACAAGTTAATGCAAGGCAGGACAAGTTAATGCACGCCTGGCTTGCATTAACTTGTCCCCCGGACAAGTTAATGCGCCGGACTAGTTAATGCGTGACACCGGCACACACTGCGTGCCCCCAGGTAGATTATGGTGCGTCGCGCAACAACTTGCTTTTACCGAATTTCTCTTCATCTCCAAATTTGAGGTATGCTCCCGTATTTGGACGCTTTTATCGCATGCGCGCTCCTAGTTCTCTCTTGTGTAGCTTGCTCGCTTGTTTGATACGCTTGGGCGGGAGGGACACTACCGTAGTCTCAGAAGTGAGGGAAAGTAGCGGAAATCAACGACATCTGTGTCACTATATCATAGCACACGCCGCATACAGCAGGGGTAAAGCACAACACTCGAGTTCTTGTGGCAGGCCTGGTTGTACCCTCGCGTGGTGTCTTCTGTCACTTCACGCTACTCCCATCGACTATACAAACAACAAACAGCCTCCGGCAATTCAGACGCGAATTCAAAGCGTGCGCTCGCGATCTCTACACATCGGATTCTTCAAGGGGAGCGGAGGATCACTGTATAGAAGAGAGAGAGAGAGAGAGGGCGCTTCTACTCGTAGGCGCTGAGGTCCCTGTCCTCCAGATAGCGGTACTCGAAGGTGAAGTCCTTCTTTGTCTGCACCTTCCAGGCGTCCACGTCGAAGTACAGGTAGGTGCCCTGACGGGAAAGGAAGAGGAATCGAAATGCTTTGTTGAGATTCGAAACTCGCGGCGCTTTCTAATTCAAAGCTCTCAAATTAAGAACTTTCAAATCCAGAAAGTTCAAATTTTATATTCAAAAGTTTCAGATTCAAAACTTTCAAATTCAAAATTTCAAATTCAAAACTCACATTCAAAACTTTCAAATTCAAACTTTCAAATTCAAAGCTTTCAAATTCAAAGCTTTCAAATCCAAGACTTTCAAATTCAAAGTTTCAAATTCATACTTTCAAATTCAAACTTTCAAATTCAAACATCCAAATCCAAAACTTTCGAATCAAAACTTTCAAATGAAACTTTCTAATTCGAAACTCGCCAGCTCGTAGTCGTCGGTGATCTTGGTGGGCTCGGAGTGTCGCTGGAACCAGAGGTGGAACTTGGTGTGGAAGCGCCACGACTGGATCTTCAGCGCCTTCGCCGCCATGATCTGCGCCTTCGTGCCCTGCCGTTGATGAGCATCAATAATACGGAAATCGATCACTCATTTGGATCGATCGAGAAAAACTATGTCAGTGATCGTTTACTATCGACACAGCCCCTCAATTTCTTTTCCAAATCGATTCTTACTTCTTGACCAACCGAGCAATCGGGCTAACGATTGGCATTACTGGTCAAAGTATGGCTTCGCTAATCCACCATACTCGCCCATCTTTCGTCCTCAATTGTCAGTTGATCTACTTCCCACCCACCTCCTGATAGTAGAAGATCATGAATAGGGTCTCGGGCTGCAGCTTCATGTGGTACTCGAGCGAGTCGGAGCCGGGCAGCGGCGTCTGTGGGTAGAAGCTCGGCGTCGCGTACGGCATGTGCGGCATCAGCACTGGAATGTAGCCCTTTGTGTGCAATCGCGCAACCAGCATGCGGATCACACCACAAGAAAGAAAGACAGAGATTACACATAGGCCTAGCCCTTTGTGCAACCGGATCACACCCACCCACTGGCAAGAAGGAAACAGCGACAGAGGTTGCCATAGGCCTAGCCATTTGTGCAACCGGATCACACCCACCCACTGACAAGAAGGAAACAGAGATAGAGGTTGCCAATATGCCTAGCCCTTTGTGCAACCGGATCACACCCACAAGAAGGAGAGAGGGAGGGGTTACCAATAGGCCTAGCCCGTTGTACAACCGCATCACACCCACAAGAAGGAAAGACAGAGATTGCACATAGGCCTAGCCCTTTGTGCAACCCTGCCTACCCACCTCTGTTCCTCTCGTGGTCGCCGACGTTGGGCAGCGCCCGAGCCGCCTGCTCCAAGTCGCTCAGCGTCTTCAGGTACTCCGCGTTCCTTGGGGTCGGCCCAAGCGGGCTAGCGCCTGGATGCGAATATGATATTATACACGATAGTATTCACTTACATGCAAACCCCACTCTCTTCACCTAAGGAGGCGGGAATGAAGGCCGACTTGGGCAGCTGGGAGGAGACGGACTGCTGCTGTTGCTGCTGCGCCAGCAGGTACTGCTGGTGGCTGGTGGGAATCGTCGCCGCCGCCGACGTCGAGATCACGCCGCCTGCAAAATAGGTCCAATCACTGCGTTACTGTAACCAGACTCCGAATCGCCTTGCCTACCGCTAGTGACAGTGGAAGCTGCGGAGAAGGGGCTGGGCGCCACGGGGGCAGGGGCGACGGCGCTCTGCAGCGAGGAGACGACGCCCACTGGCGCAGTTGATGATGTTATGGGCATCGCGTCGCCCGCCAGACTGCGCAGACTGCGCACCGAATCCGTACTCTGAAGAGGGGGCTATCGCGAATCACCATGCTACCGTAGCGTCAAATGCCGTGACTCCCCAATCAGCGCCCCCCCCCCCTCCCCTCCCAAGCCCCCTCCTAGAGGGAGGTTGGGATATTAAGCGCCCCCCCCCCCTCCAATAAGCACCCCACCAAGAGATAGGTTGAAAAAATAAGCGCCCAGGGCGCTTATTCGAGGGTTTACAGTACGGCGCAGACAACAAAGGCGCAGCAAGAAGTTGCTCCCTCGCGCCCCGTACCACACTACGACTCTCCGCCCACCAAATCGCTAGCCGTCGCCGCCGTGGGCACGGAGCTGGCGTGCCTGGCCGTCGGGAGAAGTCCGTTGTTGAGAGCAGAGCCCATGACGCTGCTATCCCCTCCGGCGCCTATGAGCGGCGTCGTGGGCGCAGGCGGCGGCTGCTGCTGCGACTGCGACGGCGTGGGCGACACCGTACTCAGACTGGAACTGGAGGAGGGAGGCGGCAGCACGATGGGGGAGGGCGCCAGCGCCACGGGCGGAGTGGCGCCGCCCCCGCCCCCGCTTCCCACGGAGGATGCTTGCGCCACGGACACTTGGGAAGCCGCCGGCGGCTGCTGCGCCTTGCTCGCGTCGCTGCCGGACTGAACGACGATCTTATTCAATTGCTACATCATCCAAACGATCTGCTACAAATCCACACTTCTTATGAGCACATCTTATCAGTGCGTACGTACCAGCGCGTTCACGTATCCCGAAGTGGAGGAGGAGCCGCTGCTGTAGGGCAGATCTACCGACGCCAGAGAGACGGAGGCGGCGGCGGCGCCCGCTGAATGAAGCCATAATGGGTATAGCCCAATCGTGAAACAACCAAACTACAGTATCTCCGTCCATACCAGGTGAAGCCCTCAGAGCGGGCGAAACCGGCGTTTCCGTGGACAGAGACGTCGTCTGCTGAAGAAGGTGTGAGCTAAGCAAAGGTTCCAAGCAACGCTCATAAATTGAAGCCAAGCCAATCCAGACGATTTCCCAACCAACCCGACTGGCGGCGGCCGCGGCCGTCGCGTAAGGGAGCGGCGGGGGCGGCGGCGGT
The DNA here is from genome assembly GCA_030248115.1 of Linhomoeus sp. GSCO2_2. Classification (NCBI taxonomy): domain Eukaryota; kingdom Metazoa; phylum Nematoda; class Chromadorea; order Monhysterida; family Linhomoeidae; genus Linhomoeus; species Linhomoeus sp. GSCO2_2. The sequence goes on along the minus strand of JASAMZ010007409.1, from coordinate 13,767 downwards.
GGAGGGGGAGCCGCCGGCACCTTCGGCGCCGTCGGAGGAGGGGACGTCTCCGCTGACATCTGCCTACAACACAAATACAGACAGTGGATAGACCTTTAGAAGACGGTCGAGCCCTCAGATTCGGCACGTATATCGGATGCAGAGTGGCTACCCTATTTGTTCGATCCGTTCATTTCGGAACTTGTAGGTTCGACTGAGAAGTCCAAAGTACAGTACTCCAACTCCTTCCTCCTCACCTCTTGAACGGCGTCGAGGGTGTGCTCCGACTGGTGCTCACGGAGCTGCTGGCGGCCGCCGCCACCGTCAGCGGCTGCTGCGTCTGCTTCGCCGCCTGCGCCGCGTCCCAGCTCTTCCCCAGATCTCCCCCAGAACCCGAAGTGTGTCTCTCCTTCGCCTGGGGCGTCGTCTGTTGGTCCAGATTCGGGCCTCCCTCTTTGGGCGGCGCCGGACTACTGGAGGGGCTGACTTGGTCGCCGTGCTCCTCCAGCGTCCCAATGGCCGTCACCGTGCCCAGTTGCTGCGCTACAAATGCAATATTGTGGATATTGCGCTTCGTAGTTCGACCACACAACGTATTTGGAAAGGGGAGTGGTTTTGAGTTTTGTGGTTCCAGTAAGATTGTAGCAAGGCGCCGTCCGGTTTTGTGCACACGTCTCCACTCTTCTCGCGACATTTCTTGGAGTGGTCTTGCCACGCAACATTGGGTTCAATTCTTTACTGCAAGAAAATACTACACGTACCGATCTCGGCCTCCTCCGGTAGGTCTAGGACCTCGTACATCTCCTCAGAGAGCAGCTCGATGCGGTCTTCGTTCGAGTCCTGCAGGTACTCCTCCACGAACTCCTGCACAGCCTCGTTCACCTGTGGAGAAAAGAGAAGGTGAGTGTTAGAAGTCGATTGCGCACTTTGGGAATTCTTCCCAGTTAACGAAGTCGACGCTAACTGGTTGTTACGCGAGAGATGGCGTCATTCCGTACCGCCAGCGGAGGCAGAAACGTCATGAAACTTGCACAGGGCGCAGGGAACATACCTCCATACTAGATATAGGTCTGGGCCTCTGGGGGAGGGGGCATACCTCCATACTCTAATAGTTTCGATTTCGACCCACCCTGTACAATACACTGTAGCATAGCAGCACTCACGTCGGCGGGATCCAGAGTCTCGTTGTCGATGAGGCGCATGACGAGCTCCATCTTGCCCACGTGGATCTGGTGGCGCTCCCGATTCACCGTCAACTCCTCCTGCTTCTTGGCCTTCTGGAATTTCTCGCTTCTTTATATGGGCGAAATTTACCGCATTCCCACGAATCAGAATCAAATTACGTCTTTGTCCGCCTTCTTGGCCTTGCGCCCACTGGCGCCGCCCTGGAGCCTCTCGGCCTCGGCGTCGATGCGGTCGATGTGCGCCGTCAGCTTCTCGATGCAGCTCTGAACAGAAATTGATGGATTCCTTCCGCAGACACGTGCGTAGAAATGACACTCAAGCGCAGCGGTTGGCATGCATGTCCATCCATATCTATTTGCTCCGCCAAATCGTGCGGCAGCCGGTATTCGCGCTCCATCGATCTTCGCCAGCGACTCGAAGCGACGCCAAAGACGCCGCGCACCTTGAGCATGTTGGTGACGTCGGTCTTCTCCTGCTCCTTGGGGTCGAGCTTGTCCTCCACCAGCAGGCCCTGCTTCGAGTGCGGCTTCGTCTTGTTCTCCTTCTCGATTCCCTTGAACATCTCCATCTTCTGCAATGGAATGAAAGACTGACTGACGTTTGGTTTTAGTGCGAACTACCACAGTTGCTTCTTCTCGCCTGCTCGATGGTCTTCCTGGTCTGGGCCAGCTGGTCCTTGTCCCTGACTTCATTGGAGGACTGCCAGTTCTTGATCTGATCCCGCAGCCTCTGCAGCTTCTTGATCTCCTTCTTCAGGTCGTCCTGGAAGAATGGAGCAACGATAGAAGCCAAGATAGAGACCGATATCTGTAAAACGCCGCCGACCTGGAACTTCTCCCGTTGATTCTCGCTGTTCGCCTCCTGCAGCTTCTGGTAGATCTCGTCGAAGGCCTCCCGACCTTCCTCCACCTTGCGGAATGTCTGAAGGTGAAGAATCCATAAGCTCTGTTGGCGTGACAATTATGATGAGCTCGTCTCGCCCACCCGCTCCATCTCCTGCTGAAGCTTTCTCGCCTGCGCCATCATGAGCGCTGCTTCCTCTTCTCACTCCTCACTCGCCCCCTCCGCAAACCTGGGTGGAAACACGCGACACAAACCACAAAACTTCCCCTTCTTTTCTCCTTCTTTTCACGGTTCTTTCTTCAAGTTCTATCGACTTCCTGCAATCCGCAACAGGGCGACGCAGTCTAAAATAAGGCGCAGAGACGGCAGCGACCACGACAAAGGCAAAAGACAGACGGTAAAACCTGACTAATTGTTGAAATGGGTTATCCCATTAGCTAAGCGTTGGCTTACCATGATCTGCCAGTGCGCCCCGCCGGTAAAATTTCTCTAGATATGGCCAACGTCAAAAGTTGCGTTACGACACAGTGATTGCCGCATTGGCAATGGCAATGGCAATGGCAATGAGCGCAAAACATGGCAGGTGGATAGAGGGACGAAAAGTAAAATTTGCAAAAAAATTTTTGGTGCCATTGCCATTAATGCCATTGTTCATACCCCCAGTGCCATTGCCATTGCCATTGCCATTGCCATTGTTCATACCCCCCCCCGCATTGGTCGCGCGCCGCGTGGATGGTTCGCCTATTTGTGTTTTGGTTTTGTTGCCAAGGTTTTGTGCCGTCTTTGGTGGTGCGGTTTGGATAATGTGCCAGAGTTCGGTAATCAGCATGTACGGCAGTGCTAGGCGTTGCAAAAGCATTGCAATTCAGCTCTCTGTAATCGAGCTGCAGACGTCATACATGCATCCCAACATTTCTTGAGAAGCCGGCAACCGAGTGCGCAAAACATCATTGTATCAATAGAAACAGAACTAGCAACAGCACAATTAGGTATCACTGACACTGTAGTTACAGGGGACGCAATCACAAGGCGCGCTGCACCTCACCCATACACAAGGGGATCATTCACCCTTACCTGTACGTAGGTATACGGCACCTAAGCATATCCCAAACCCAGGACGAAATCTCGCTATCGTCGACAAGAATATGTCTATCCTAACCAGCTGCTAACTTTGTTCTGTCCCACATCATCTAGAACCCATCCACCTGGAAGCTAAAGCGGTACTCGAAGGGTTCGTGTGTGTCCTCCTGCTTCCTCCTGGAGCGAAGCTTCTGCTTGAGGACCACCTCGAAGGCGCAGAGAAGGGCTGCAACGGCGCTGCCCGCCAGTAGAAGCAGGAAGACGCCCGCTAGTTGGACAAGGCCGACCTAGAAACGGGTGGGAGGGAAGCTTGCTCCACGCAATGTTGCGTTTCAGTTCAAACGACAGACGCTCCAGTTGGCGTTGCATACTTGCTCCAATCCAACATATTTACGGTCTCCGTTGTTGACCAACGTGCGAGATTGACAGACGTAACTGTTCTATCGTCATACCGGGTCACTCGTGCTGCGTCTATCTCCACCCTCGCCCTGGGTGAGCTCGCACTCCACGTAGCGTCGTCTGGCCATCTGGGCGTACTCCTCCGTCTTATGGTTGGCGTAGGAGAGAACGTTGATGAGGCCCTCGTTGAAGACCTCCATCTGCTCGAAGTCCTGATGGAACACCAGGGAGGCAAAGCTGCGCAGCTCGATCGGCCGCGCCGTCGTCAGGTTGCAGTCGCCTGTGTGGTAATTTAACTTAATTTGGTTTAATTTAATTTAATTTAATTTAATTTAATTTAATTTAATTTAATTTAATTTAATTTAATTTAATTTAATTCAATTTAAATTAATTTAATTTAATTTAATTTAATTTAATTTAATTTAATTTAATTTAATTTAATTTAATTCAAATTAAATTAATTTAATTTAATTTAATTTAATTTAATTTAATTTAATTAAATTTAATTTAATTTGACTTGATTTAATTTAATTAAATTTAATTAAATTTGATTTAATTTAATCTAATTTATTTAATTTAATTAAATTTAGGTTGATTTAATTTAATTTAGTTTAATTTAATTTAATTCAATTCAATTCAATTTAATTTGATTTAATTTAATTTAATTTAACTTAATTTAATTTAATTTAATTTAATTTAATTTAATTTAATTTAATTTAATTTAATTTAATTTAATTTAAGTAAAATATAATTCAATTTGATTTAACGTGATTTAATTTAATTTAATCTATTTAATTTAATATAATATATTTCAATTTAATTTAATTAACCTAATTTAATATTTTTTAATTTAATTCAATTCAAATCAATTGAATTAAAGTCAATTTCATTTAACCTATTTAATTTAAATTATTTTAATATCATCTAATTCATTCTAATTTAGTTTATTTGATTCGATTTAATTTTTCCGTGCAATCGACCTTGGATGAGCTCAGTGGCTCTCACAGTCGAGGCCGGCAGCAGGTAACCGCCTCGCCTGACGTAGTCGAGCGCTTCTGCGGTGTTTGACACGTCTACCGCCGGATTGCTACTCAAGGCCGAGCGCATGTCGACGAAGAAGTCCAACTCGGACGTCTGGAGCGTCTCAAAGAACAGTTCGCTAGTGGTGGGCTCGTTGACGAGAGTGATCTCCTTGTCGCGCAGCATCCTCAGGAACTGCGCCGAGTCGTCCAGAGGACTGTTCACTAAAGTTTACTTGAGTCCAAAAGTGTACCTAAGACTAGGTATCCCTGTGAAACTTCGGTTAGACAATGGATAAGTGCGGGACAGGGACACACAGATCGGCCAGTAATTGGTGAAGTGCGACTACGACGACGACGACGACGGCGACGACGACGACGACGACGACGACGACGACGACGCCTTCGCAATCAGCGAATAACGCCTGAACCAGTTAGAGAACAGCACCTTTGGGGACGATGAGAAGCTGAGCCAGCAGAAAGGACTGGTAGAGTCCGATGAAGACGGCCGCGATGAAGCCCAACATGGTGAGCACGCTGCGCGTCACCGATGAGGAATTGGTGAGAGCCCAGGCCAGCCTCTGCTGCTGCACCAGATCCACCAAGTACTGCCAGTACTGGGCCCAGTCCATGTGGCGTCTCCTGCCGGTAGGCTTCAGCGCCAGCAGCAGTAGGACGCTGGATAGAGCCGCCACCGCCAGCAGCGCCATCAGAACGGAGATGTCGAACACCTTTGGCAGCGTTTGCTTGCAATCGAATGCTTTGTATTCAACTCCAGGAACTACCTAATTTAACCACCTGAAACACGAGCAGAGCGCCGGCCAAGAACGTTGCAGAGTTGATCTTGCGGGTCACGAACACCGAGTCTGTGTAGCCGATGGGATAGCCGAAGGAGAAGTGGGCCGACCGAAGTGGTGTTAGGTCGTAACTGAAGAAACAGCGTTGGAAGAGGCCGTTTGTTGAAGAGTGGACTTAGATGGCGCGTCAGCTCAGGAACTACATAACTTGACGAAACAGATATGAATCTACGAGCCCTGCCGCTCACCTGGAGCTGACGGTATCAACCGTCCGATTTGCCACCATTCCCAATAGACCCGTCCAGTTGCCGTCGACGAAGCTGCCCCACTCCACCGGGTTGTCCTCGATGGGCACCAGCTCGTAAGAGACGTTGAGTTGGGCAAGCACGTACTCCAGCAGCTCGTTGGTGCTTCCCGGGTGGAGGCAGTCGGCCGTGGGCGCCAGGGTGCGCAGGCCGCATAGGAAGGTGGCCGGCTCGCGCACGGCCGTCGCCACGCTAAGACGCATCGGGAAAGCTATCGCGCGCGCTAAGAAGCGAACTCGAAGCACTTCGGTTGCTGGTGGGTTCTGCGATGCGATGCGTCACATGCGTGGGGGCCTCCAGCCGATTACTGGAAACAGCTACCCCAGGCAGGGTTCAGCTGTCTACGGGGTCAGGTTCCGCTGTTTGCAAATCATTGGAAGAGGTGCTGCTACCCGAGAAACCCGTGACGATGGCGACGCCTCCTTCCATGCGAGTAACCCTAGCCGAATGTGGTCAAACACTGTTCTCTCACCTTGCTAGCACCTTGTAGGTAGTTCAATTGCGGTTCGTTTTGCTTTGAAAGGGGGGTTGGGGAGGCGCGTATATGTGCACTTTTGAACAGGCGCCAAGTCACCACATTGGCGCTGACGTGAAATGGATTTATCGATTATTCTATAACGTGTTACGGTGGTTTCTACTGTAGGCGCGAATTTGCACACACGTAGAGCGATTATCTCAATAGCGGTCGTGCGATTTGCCTCGCCTTTTGACAAGTGAAAACAAACAAGAATTCCAGGTGATAACGCAAGTTGTTCTCAAAGGAATTTCCTGGGAAAGGACAAGAAGACCGCATTCTTGCTACAATCACAGGAAGTCCTTTGAGGACCATGGCGACAGAGAGCGACTTGGATTTGCTGGGCTGAGACTGATTCAGCTGATTACTGGATTGAACATTCTTCGCTCTGCACGACATTTGGACCGCTCTTCTGCCAGCAGAAAAGAAGGTAATGTCGGTTTCTGTAACTGTTCTGCGTTTGGCATGTTTGCCCTTTGAAAATTTCTGGTTCTGGGCCTGAATTCGTTGTTCACTTCAACTTCATCCGCCTCACCACCACGACTGGCGTGACGTAGTGTGTAGTTCCGTGTGTAGACGACGAATTGGCATTTGAATAGGGTTGGCGTGGCCTTGGGGTGGATCAGATGGGTTTGAGCTCAAGCTTAAGCAAGCATGCGATGCCAGCCAGCAGTCCTTGCTTAGTAAGGCATTGGTTTGGTTGGTCGTTGGGGCGAGTAGCAAGAAGCGTTGTCAATCGCGGAAACACAAGCACTGCGCAACAGTGGTAGTCTAATGCGGTTTGCGTACAAAGTTGTCAGAGGCTCAGACATGAAGGAGCCAAGGAGGAGCGTGCGCAGCGACCCCTCACAGGTATCTCGTCATCGGCTGGCATGTCACGTTCGCCCAATGCATCGTGTCGTCGTCGAGTCGACGAATGAGTGTTGCAGATTTATAGTCTTGACATGGAGTGAGACACAACGTCAAATTCCGGCGCGCATGGTACCTACAACTGCGCACCAACGAACAGTATTCATTGCTGGGAGGCATCGTAAGTAGAACCGTGGATCTTGGAAGTTTTCTGTTTGGTTAGCTCCATGCATGACTGCTTTTAATCGGTGCATGACTAAACTTTTTGCCTGTGGGTGTGTACTTGTATTGCCCTCTTCCTAGCATCTATGATGGCCAGCTGCTGTTGTTAGTCGTGCCGTAATCATCGGGTTGGCTAAGAGAATAGGGCGTGAACGCGGCGGTGACTAGATGTCGGCGGCGCACGCACTCTGACCAAGAAGGCGTGGGACTTGACAAAGGTGTGTATCGCCGTCGTCTCAGCCGTTGTCAGGGGCAACGGTCGAGAGAGCGACGGAGCGACGCGGCGCGTTGCCATCGAGCCCGCTCTCGCTCTCGCCGCGCGCGCCTGATTAGGCCGGCCGCGGATCTTCTCACTGCCTAAGGAGAAAGGAGGGTCGATTGACCGAAAGGAAAGCTTGTTTGCGGTCGTCGTTACGACCCGCTTCTTATTCGCCCGTCGCTGCTGACGTCGGTATATCGAAGCCGCACACAGTCGCCGTACTTTGATGATAATCAAGACGATCAACAGAAGCGCAGTCGCGTGAAGACGGTGTTTTGCTCCCCTCTGTCATTGTGCTGTTGGTCCTTCGTGCGGTGCGAGTGATTAGCTGGCACCAAACTAGGAAGTGAACCGAGTGAAACTAATAGGGATTTCGTACTCAAAGTGCATACGGAAACGAACTCGGTTCCCGTTCAGGTGTGCGTCTGTCTGTGGCGTCTGCCAAGAAGGCTGGCTGTGGGTGGTGATCGGCTCTGCTGTCCACGTCAGTGTCGTCGTCGGCGCGGCCAGTGGGCGATCTCACTTCTGGTTGGAAGAAGAAGCGCCGATTCCCGGCGGCGGCGACGCTCAAGCGACTAGTCGGGACTTCCTGCTGCGCGCGGACTTCTCCATCCCTAGTGGATCTCTCCTCTGCTCACTTTCTCTGTTGTTGGTAACTGGAACGCTCCAGTAGGTGCGCCGCTGCTGCTTCTACTGCACAACCATGAGCGAGTTGGACACATTACGACAGGAGGCCGAACAGCTCAAGAGCCAGATCAGGGTGAGTAGCAGAGTGCGCCTGCCTGTTTGTTAGTTGCGATGACGCGTCCGAACGCAAACTGTCGTCACACGTTGTTACGTTCACTGCAGTGAGTGTAAGGTAAACTTCGCTGATCGTAAACTGCGCTGCGAGTAGCGTGTATTTTACTCATTGGCAAGACATCTCGTTCGCGAGCGCGGCCTAGTCTGGGGTGTATCTGTCCTGAGGGTACCTACATGTAGCACTCGCAGCAATCAGGTTCTGCATGAGTTCACCGAAGCTTGCGGGTTGTTGCGATGTCCGGGCGCGCTCTAACCCCCTTTTCGGGTTCTGATGACGTGCTTCGTCGTTGTGCTTTGCCCTATTGCTAGGCGATGGGTTCGGGCGGCTAAAATTAGCCGAATTATACAGCGGAGCGGCCATTTCTCAGCCCTCGTCGGCGGCAGCACTCGCGTAACGATCGATGCGATGATGCTCTGGTCTCCAGCCTTGTATGTATGTGGGGTTGTTTGTTTCCTGAGAGGAAGGAGGGGACGCACATACATACGGTGAGAGGAGAGTGCTCGACTGTTGCTGGCTCCATGCCCCACAATGGGCTGGTGCATTCCAAATTTAGCAGCTTTGGACGACGGCCTGCCTTCGCGGTGTCTTGTTACCCCAAGGGGCGGCACGTGTCTGGAAAACGACGAGGGGACTTGTTTTTAGAACCGAGAGCTGCTAAGCTGGACGCTTAGTCGGACGTAGTGAAGTTTTTGACGGTAATTCGAGTCTGAGCGGTTAGTTGCGCAAAGTGCAAGTCTTTCCAGTGTCTGTGTTGTGCGTAGCCTAACCGGGATGGTGACGTCAGAAGGTTCCAAAAGTGGCGGCCGCTCCCCCCAATCAAAAGTGCGGACTAATCGCGGCGCTTGCGGCCGCAGCGCAGCTAGTTGCCAGCGCCGCGCCCCTGGGTCGCCGCCGCCTGACGGCCGGCGGCCGGCTGCTGTGCTCTCTTGACTTCTGGAAGCGCCCCTCTTCGATGCTGACGTCATCAGAGGAGCGGGGACCTTCCCCTCAGTCGGCGTAATAAGGGGTCGGCGCCGCCGTTGAGCGCCGTAGTCATCGTCGTCGTCGTCGGCCGGTCGTTTCCCCAGAACGCTCCAGGGGCCTTTGGTGGAAAATCAATTTCGCCGCCGACGGCCGCTCCTCCGTCTGCTCCGAAGCGCGGCGAGCTGTAGTAGGACGCCAAGGCGGGCGCTAGAGCGCATTCCGCCGCGTACGTACGTACGCACGTAAGTGTGAGAGAAGGCGTCGACCCGCCGCCGTCTCTTTGTAGGGACGCCGCGCCACGGCTTCACGTCGTTCTATTTCCTCCCGCTCCTCCTTCGGTGCTGGCAGGCAGCTGCAGCCAGCTAGCGAGAGAAAGAGAGGGAGCCTTGGGCTCAAATCCCGGGGGAAGGGGGGAGGGGCGCGGACCGACGGACAGAGAGATAGAGGGAAGGGAGCTAGAGAGGGTGTCGTTTCTCTTCTATCGCTGGACGGCCCAAGCCCCTATTAACGCTGGAGGAGGAACGTTGTCTCTCTTCTAGATTGTGGGGCTTGGGAAAGGAGCGCGTAGAGTCTACCCGGCCGCCTGCATGGGAATGATTGGCGCAGTAGAATGGGGGGAGCTCGGCCGGCCGGGACGGAAAGGGCGAAGCGGCACAGTGTTTCAGAGGGGTGCATTCAATTCGGCCTAAGTGAGAAGCTTGTTGAAGGGAGGGGTAGGTCTCGCGGTCGGGAACAGACGGTTTCATCTTGCGCCACGGACGATGTTGTGTAGTTCACGTGCGTCGTCGCCGATTACGCTCAGCCGCGATGAAGAATGTAGTGAGACAGATATTCAAAACATTTCTCGGGCGCGACGGAAAACTGCTTCCGGGAGTTACTAGCGGTGACGCCCACGCCACTCTTCCTACCAGTTGTATTTCCCTCGGGCACGCAATTCTGCTTCAGTAATAACAAGGGCACACACTGCACACGTATGTAGCTGACACGTACGCAAAAGCGGACGCTTGGCACTCGAAGACAAGTGGTTGGGGACAAACAATTAGTTTGTGATGGCAACTATGGATTGCGGAAGCCCTATAGGACAGAAAGCATTCCCGCATAGTTCACCACCGATCACAGGCAAAGGCAACGCAGACAGACCAATCACAGGCTATGTGTACCTACGTTGCAGGAGGCTCGCAAGGCGGCCAATGACACGACGCTGGCCTCTGTGGCGGCCAACATGGAGCCCATCGGCAGGATTCAGATGCGCACGCGGCGCACCCTGAGGGGCCACCTGGCCAAGATCTACGCCATGCACTGGGCCAGCGACAGTCGCAACCTCGTCTCCGCTTCCCAGGACGGCAAGCTCATCGTCTGGGACTCCTACACAACCAACAAGGTGAGTCGCACTGTTGAACCTGATTGTATACAGGGTGGCAGGCAGCAGAACGGTATAATGATTATACTCTGTTCGGAGCGTTTGTGACAGATTGGCTTAGAGTTTGGGACGCCAAAACGTCGTAAGTACATTGCAGTATGCCTTTGGCAAGTTGTGAAGTTAATCGATGCGGAAGGTTCACAAATGCAAGCGTACCAAGTCAACTGTGCTTCCTCCATGGAACCCCAGTGTTTACGAGTGCGCCAGAGTAGAAGTGGTCGAAAGGTGGCGGGCCGCGCCTCTTTGCGACGCCAGTTCTTGGCGTGGCAACTTTTGGGCCCGCCGCCTTCGATCCAGCGACGGTTTTGGAGAGTTGAAGGGGCCGAATAGATCACACCGGTCCCTTCTTAGTACTTCCGTCGTACAAAGACTTGTTGACCATTTCTAAAGGCAAATTCTTCGCTAGAACGGCTACGTCTGCAAATTTGCACCTGTGGAGCTTTGGACAGTCGCAGATGCCTGAAAGACATCCTGAGCCCCCCCCCCCCCCACTCAAAACTCTTGGATCACCACTACCCAACTCGACTCACTCTTCTTTCTCTCTACAGGTGCACGCGATCCCTCTGCGCAGCAGCTGGGTCATGACGTGCGCGTACGCGCCCAGCGGCTCCTACGTGGCCTGCGGCGGCCTCGACAACATCTGCAGCATCTACTCGCTGAAGACGAGGGAAGGCAACGTCCGCGTCAGTAGGGAACTGCCCGGACACACCGGCTACCTGTCCTGCTGCCGCTTCCTCGACGACAACCAGATCGTCACCTCCAGCGGAGACATGACCTGGTGAGGGGTTGGAAGGAGATGCTAAGATGCTGCGCGCCTAGATAGTCAAGCTAGAAGCCAGATTTTGATGAAATCTGCAGCATTTTCCCACTCGCGCGCGTTTATACCTCCCAATGTTTCCAAAGTTAGGAGAGCGCAGGTAGGTACCTAATCTAGCGCTGATTCCTTCAACAGCCGATATTTTCATCTTACTGTCGCTGTTTGCTGGTATATTGAAGAGATTGGGTGGTAAGGTTCATGCGTTGTTCCGGGCCCACCCTGTACTCTATTCTTCTCTATGCAGCGCCCTGTGGGACATCGAGACAGGACAGCAGTGCACGGCCTTCACGGGTCACACGGGGGACGTGATGTCGCTCTCTCTCTCGCCCGACATGCGCTTCTTCGTTAGCGGCGCCTGCGACGCCTCCGCCAAACTGTGGGACATCCGAGACGGCATGTGCAAGCAGACCTTCCCCGGACACGAGTCAGACATCAACGCCGTCGCCGTGAGTGAATGCTCTTCGAGTTTACTGGCCACGCAGTGACTACGCACCGCGTGGTAACGCGTGGCCAGTGACAAGTGAGCGCCGCGTGATTCATAGCCGAACTCTTTATCCAGGGAGAGTGGGTGAAGGCAGGGAGAGGGAGGAAGGGTAGGGAGGAGGGAGGGAGGAAAGGAGGGAGAGTGGGTGGGAGTGACGGAAGGGGAGAGGGAGATTAGGGGTGAAACAGCGTGGCACACCAAACTTCCTACACGCGTGGTTTTACTCTCATATATTTCTCCCTCCTTTCAGTTCTTCCCCAACGGGCAAGCGTTCGCGACGGGGAGCGACGACGCCACCTGCCGTCTGTTCGACATCCGGGCGGATCAGGAGCTGGCGATGTACGCGCACGACAACATCATCTGCGGCATCACCAGCGTCGCCTTCAGCAAGAGCGGTAGATTGCTCTTCGCCGGCTACGACGACTTCAACTGCAACGTCTGGGACTCCATGCGACAGGAGAGGGCCGGTAAGCAGTGGACTGCATGAACTAAGAGGAATGATGATTGATTGATCGATTGGGATCGTGGATTGGTTGAAGGGCCTAGCGACACATACTGTCCGCTTGAATGACGTCGATCACGTGATCTATAGCTTGTCGGAAGAACTGCGTGTGCCTGTCTGGGATGGGCTGACGGAGTGCGCGTCCGTCCTTGTCGCCGAATACTGTAGCTCTGGCACGCGGAAACGTAACTTAGCATCACTCGAATGCCACTCAAATATCAATTGCGTATGAGACAGTGGACTGGAGTATGCTTCAGCGTGTGCCTTAGATGGCGCGTAAACTTGCGCCGTCGTAAACCAACTTGGAATGCGGATAGGCGCTTCTCTGAGCGAATTGCCAGAGAAAGAGACAAGTTGCTTGATTGGGTCGCGCTCGCGTGACTGACTGGGTGGAGGTACAGACTACCTACAGAGTGGCATAGTCACGTGCGCCTCTGCTGCTGCAGGCGTGCTGGCTGGGCACGACAATCGCGTCAGCTGTCTGGGCGTCACGGAGGACGGAATGGCCGTCTGCACCGGCAGCTGGGACAGTTTTCTCAAAATCTGGAATTGAGACGGCGGACGCGCGCGCTTCTTTTTTGAGTTTTCAATTATTGATAATATAAGGATTTGTTGGCGAAAAACTTCGATGGTCCACGCGATTCATCCGTGCTTGTCTCTCTCTCTCCTCTCTCTCTCTTTTTCTGGTTTGTTGGTTGATTTTTGGCCTCGGCGCGCGGTTTTTTGGCCTCTCGACAACATTGTCGCCTACTGTACCTTCGCACACCCGCATTGGTCGGTCTAGGCGCTAATTATCGTCGCGTTGTGGAAAGGCGAGCGAAGCGTCCGCTAATTGTATACTTTAAGGCTTGTTGTCTCGTCTCGCGCGCGCCCGCTTTCCCTTCTCCGTAATCCACTACGTAGACAGCGTCGCGCTCGAGTGGTCGTAGTCAGTTTGTGATACATAAGTGACGGCGACGATGCGAAGTTGGCAGTAGTCCACATTGCGGAGTATATGGTGTACAGGAGTCTCCGCTAAAGAGCTCGGGCCTACTGTAGCTTCTGGCTATGCCAACGTCGCTGACGCATTTCAACTTACCGTCAGAAGTGGCCCGAGTCGCTTGCGAATTCGTGATGAGCAGTCGTCGTCGAATTCTTGCTTTCGTTTAGCGCTCGCTACTCTGTAATCGCGCGCGCAGTGACGTTTTATTATGCGTTGGCCGCTTGTGAGGACATGGACAATGGCCGGCGCGCGCGTCGGTCAAGGTTACTGATGCTGCATCACCCTCCAAATTATGAGTGTTCCCTTTGCCGACGCGCGTCGCCGCAGTTGCTACTACAGTCGAGAG